>WAAF01003517.1:38754-53042 GCA_013400475.1 Tricholaema leucomelas | reverse complement strand
GGCACTTAGTGCCATGGTCTGGTTGATTGTCTAGGGCTGGGTGCTAGGTTGGACTGGATGATCTTGGAGGTCTCTTTCAACTTGATTGATTCTATGATTCTAGTGTTTCATGTCCAAATGGAGAAAGGTGACAAGTGGTGTCTCTCAGCGGTCCAAACTGGGACCATTGCAGTTTGATATCCTTCTCAGTGCTGCAGACAGTGAGACTGAGTGCACCCTTGGCATGTTTCCAGATGATCCCAAGCTGAGCAGTGCAGCTGGTAAGACTGAGGGACAGGATGGCATCCAGAGGGACGTGGAGAGGCTGGAGAGGTGGGCTTATCTGAATCACATGCATAACATGAAGCCCAAGGTCCCACACTTAGGTTGGGGGAATTCCTGGATATCAATCCAGGCTGGGGGATGATGCTATTGAGAATAGCCCTGCAGAAAAAGCTTTTGAGGGTACTGCTGGATGCTTCCACTCCATATGGAGTACTGTGTTCAGCTCTGTGGCCCCAACACAATAGAGACAAGAGACCTGCTGGAGCAGGTCCAGAGGTGGCCACAAAGACAATCAGAATGCTGGAACACCCCTCCTATGAAGATGAGCTGAAAGAATCAAGACTCTTTAGCCTGGAGAAGAGAAGACTGTGGGGAGACCTTATAACTATATTTTAATATCTGAAAGGGACCTATTGGAAGGCTGAGGAGGGACTGTTTGGAAGCCTTACAGCAATAGGAATGAGGAGCAATGGTTTGAAACTGGAGCAGGATAGATTTTGGTTGGACATTAGAAGGAAGTTCTTCACAAGGAGAGTGGTGAAATACTAGAACAGGTTGCCCACAGATAAAATCGAGGTCCCATCCCTGGAGACATTCAAGGTCAGACTTAACATGGCCCTGGGCAGCCTGATCTGGCTGGAGGTGTCTCTGTTGACTGCAGGGAGGTTGGACAAGATGACCTTCGAGGGTCCCTTTCAACTCAGTGCTATCAATCTGTGACTCTTAGGTGGCTTTGATTCCTGCAGGCAGGTGACTGCACAGGAACATGTTCTTGTATGAGAGGCTGAACTGGTGTGATTTTGTTTTCAGAAGTGTGAAATTCTCTCACTGCTACTCTCCTTATTGTCCCCTTTCCCCCCCTTTCTGTGTTGCTCAAGCCAAGCCTTTGTAGCACACTGCTGGAATCGGATTTTAGCTAATCCTCTCTAGTCACGTTCAAAACAGCTAATTCTGCACAACACTTACTAGCATAGTCCCACATGTTTAAGTTGGATCCATTTAATCAGGTTATTGACTTTCCTGTGCCATGCTCTAAATGGGTAGAAGTTTCCATAGTCTAGCTAAAAAGGGATACCATCATTTCTTCCTTTCTCATCATACCTTATTAAGAGTACTGCTTTGTTAAAGCCATTTTGTTATGTGCTGTTTTAACAGAGTATTAGGGGTTGGAAGACACCTCCAGCTTCATTGAGTCCAACCCCTCTGCATTGAGTCCAACCCCTCTGCCAAAGCAGGTTCACCTAAGGCAGGCTGTACAGAGACTCACCCAGGCAGGTTTTGAAAGTCTCCAGAGAAGGAGACTCCACAACCTCTCTGGGCAGCCTGTTCCAGTGCTCTTTCACTCTCACTGTAAAGAAATGTCTCCTCTTGTTGAGGTAGGGTTCCAGCTTGTACCTGTCACTGGGCACCACCAAAAAGAAACTGGCACCCTCACCTTGGCACCCGCTCCTTAGATATTATAGGCATTAATAAAATACCCTCTCCACCTTCATTTCTCAAGACTAAACAGCCCCAGGTCTCTCAGTCTTCGAATCAGAGAATCATAGAATCAGCCAGGTTGGAAGAGACCTCCAAGCTCATCCAGTCCAACCTAGCACTCAGTCCTATCCAGTCAACCAGACCATGGCACTAAGTGCCCCATCCAGGCTTTGCTTCAACACCTCCGGGAATGGTGACTCCACCACCTCCCTGGGCAGCCCATTCATTATTCATAGGAGAGATGTTCAAGTGTCTAGAAAGGAACTTCCCTCTGAAAATCACATAGCCATCACATGGCAGAAGGAGTCTTGCAAACTGGGAGAGATTTAGCCAGTTCTCTTCAGCTGCAGAAATTAAACTGCAGGCAAAGAGGAAATCAATTTACTGGTAGTTCAAACTGGCTGTGGTGATGCTGCGCTGTGAAGTGTGGTTTATTACTTGCTAATGCACAAATGCACCTTTAGAGAGAAAGAGCTCATACTACCTGGTAAAACTGGATTTGAAGTAAAAGAATCTTAGAATCATAGAATGCATTGAGTTGGAAGGCACCTAGAAAGGTTATCTACACACCCTGACTGCCCCATAGTAAGAAGGGACATCCTCAACTCAATCAGGTTGCTTTGAGTGCTGTCAAGCCTGACTTTGAATGTCCCTAGGGATATGGCCTCTACCACGTCTCTGTTCCAGTGGTCTACCAGCCTCTTAGTACAGAAATTCTTCCTAATGTCCAAGTCTTTACTGCATCCAGGTCTGGAGCCCCCATTACAAGAGGGTGTCTAGATGTGGGAGTGTGTCCAGAGAAGGGCCAGGAGGATGCTCAGAGGGCTGCAGCAGCTCTGCTGTGAGGACAGACTGAAAGAGTTGGGTCTGTTGAGTCTGGAGAAGAGGAGGCTCCCAGGTGACCTTCTTGTGGCCTTCCAGGATCTGAAGGGGGCCTACAAAACAGCTGGAGAGGGACTTTATAGGGTCTCAGGGAGTGACAGGACTGGTGGGAAAGGAGCAAAACTGAAGGTGGGGAGATGCAGACTGGAGGTGAGGAGGAAGTTGTTGAGCATGAGAGTGGTGAGAGGCTGGAATGGGTTGCCCAGGGAGGTGGTTGAGGCCCCATGGCTGGAGGTGTTTAAGGCCAGGCTGGATGAGGCTGTGTGCAGCCTGCTCTAAGGTAGGGTGTCCCTGGGCATTACAGGGGGGTTGGAAGTAGATGCTTCTTGTGGTCCCTTCCAACCCTGACTGATTCTGTGATTCAGAGTACAAACATTTTCTGATACTCCATAGTGGTTTGGCTTCAGTCTTTTGGTTTGGATTCATACACAGATGAAGTCTGACTGAACTCCTGGAATTCACCTAACACGATGGCAAGGGACTAATATTTGCTCAGGATTACAGATATAAGTGGTGTTATGTGTGTGGAGCAACACAGGGCTGATAGTTGATTGTGTTTATCAATCAATAGATGTATGTTGGTTGTTCTGCATAGGGAACCCAGACGTGTCGTAGAACCGGACAGTCAGAGAATCAGAGAATGGTTTAGGTTGGAAGGGACCTCAAGGATCATCCAGTTCCAACCCCCTGCCACAGGCAAGGACACCTCCCACTAGAACAGGTCACTCAAGGCCTCATCCAACTTGGACTTGAACACCTCCAGGGTTGAAGCACCCACAGCCTCCCTGGGCAACCTGTGCCAGTGTCTCGCCACCCTCACTGCCAAGAACCCTTTCCTAACATCTAGTTTAAACTTTCCCTCTGCCAGTCTAAACCCATTACCCCTTGTCCTTTCATTACAAGGCCTTGTCAATAGTCCCTCCCCAGCCTTCCTGTAGGCTCCCTTCAGATACTGGAAGGCCACTACAAGGTGTCTTCAAAGCCTACACTTCTCCATCACCGAATGGTTTAGGTTGGAAAGTACCTTAAAGATCATAGAGTTCCAATGCTATGGCAGGGACCCTTTACTCTAGAGCAGGTTGCTCAAGACCCCATCCAGCCTGCCCTTGAGCACAACTTAAATGGGCAGTCTGTTTCAGTGTCTCACTACTCCCACTGTGAAGTATTTCTTCCTAACATCTCATCTTAATTTGAACTACAAGCTCTCTGAGAAGAAGCTGAGGGAACGGCGGTTGTGCAGCCTGGCAAAGAGGAGGCTCAGGGGTGACCTTATTGTTCTCTACAACTACCTGAAGGGAGGTTGTAGCCAGGTGGGGTTGGTCACTTCTCCCAGGCAACCAGCACCAGAACAAGGGGACACAGTCTCAAGCTGTGCCAAGGGAGATCGAGGCTGGATGTTAGGAGGAAGTTGTTGGCAGAGAGAGTGATTGGCATTGGAATGGGCTGCCCGGGGAGGTGGTGGAGTTGCTGTCCCTGGAAGTGTTGAAGCAAAGCCTGGATGAGGCACTTAGTGCCATGGTCTGGTTGACTGGCTAGGGCTGGGTGCTAGGTTGGACTGGCTGAGCTTGGAGGTCTCTTCCTACCTGGTTGATTCTATGATTCTATGATTCGTTGGACCACAAAAGGATTCCCCAAATGACTACATCGTATTGGAGATGTAGTCTCCCTGTAAATACTGTCTAAATGTATATGACTGTAAAAACCTTTCCCATTCTGTTTTTGTTAAAGGAAAACCACTGCAGAAGAATAAAGATCCTAGGGGATTGTTACTACTGTGTATCAGGATTGACCCAGCCCAAAACGGATCATGCCCATTGCTGTGTTGAAATGGGACTGGATATGATCGACACCATCACGTAAGTACTGTGCTTGGGGAATCCAGGCAGGAGTCCTACTGGAACTTCCATCTGGCATTCAGCAACTGTCTTCTCAGAGAAGCAACAGTGTCAGCTGGCACTGCTGGTGAAAGGCCTGGAGCACACCTTGAGTGCTGTGTCCAGTTCTGGGCTCCTCAGTTCGAGAGAGATGTTGAGGTACTGGAAGGTGTCCAGAGAAGGGCAACAAAGCTGGTGAGGAGCCTGGAACACAAACCCTATGAGGAGAGGCTGAGGGAGCTGGGGGTGTGCAGCCTGCAGAAGAGGAGGCTCAGGGCAGATCTCATTGCTGTCTACGACCACCTGAAGGGAGGCTGTAGCCAGGTGGGGTTGGTCTCTTTGCCAGGCAAGCAGCAACAGAACAAGGGGACACAGTCTCAAGTTGTGTTGGGGCAAGTATAGGCTGGATGTTAGGAGGAAGTTGTTGTCAGAGAGAGTGATTGGCATTGGAATGGGCTGCCCAGGGAGGTGGTGGAGTCCCTGTCCCTGGAGGGGTTCAAGAAAAGCCTGGATGAGGCACTTAGTGCCATGGTCTAGATGACTGGATAGGGCTGGGTGCTAGGTTGGGCTGGATGATCTTGGAGGTCTCTTCCAACCTGATTGATTCTGTGATTCCATGATTTGAGGAAGGGATTAATCCAAAATATCCAACTTCCACTCTATTGAATTACTATGGGGAAATAGTGTACAGGTATAAGTACACAGAGGCTCATACCTGCCCTCATTAGTGGCCAGAAAGCTACTGGGGGACAGTGCAGTATTCCTCTTGTCATTTGCCACAAAGAAAAGATACCAGTTTCTTGACTTACAGCAAAAAGCTGCTCATTTTGCACACCAATGTGTAAACTCAAAGCCAGTCCCCTCTGCTGTGAGGACAGGATACGAGAGTTGAGATTCTGCAGCCTGGAGAAGGCTTTGAGGAGACCTTATAGTGGGCTTCTAGCATCTGAAGGGGACCTACAGGAAGGCTGGGGAGGGACTATTGACAAGGTCTTGTAGTGATAGGACAAGGGGTAATGGGTGCCTTGGTCTAGTTGACTGGATAGGGCTGGGTGCTAGGTTGGACTGGATGATCTTGGAGGTCTCTTCCAACCTGATTTCTTAAGACTCTATGGTTTAAACTGGCAGAGGGGAGATTTCAGATGGATATTAGAAAAGGGTTCTTTGCAGTGAGGGTGGTGAGATGCTTGCAGAGGTTGCCCAGGGAGGTAGGGCTGTTCAGTCTGGAGAAGAGAAGGCTTCCAGGTGACCTTCTTGTGGCCTTCCAGGATCTGAAGGGGGCCTACAAAAAAGCTGTGGAGGGACTTCTTAGGCTCTCAGGGAGTGACAGGACTGGGGGGAATGGAGCAAAGCTGGAGATGGGTAGGTTCAGGCTGAATGTGAGGAGGAAGTTGTTGAGCATTTCAGGGAAAATTTAGGCTTGAGGTGAGGAGAAAGTTCTTCACTGAGAGAGTCATTGGCTACTGGAATGGGCTGCCCAGGGAGGTGGTGGAGTCGCCGTCCCTGGAGCTGTTCAAGGCAGGATTGGACGTGGCACTTGGTGCCATGGTCTAGCCTTGAGCTCTGTGGTAACAGCTTGGACTTGATGATCTGTGAGGTCTCTTCCAACCTTGGTGATACTGTGAGACTGTGAGCATGAGAGTGGTGAGAGGCTGGAATGGGTTGCCCAGGGAGATGGTTGAGGCCCCATCCCTGGAAATGTTTAAAGCCAGGCTGGATGAGGCTGTGAGCAGTCTGATCTAAGGTAGGGTGTCCCTGGACATGACAGGGAGGTTTGAAATAGATGATCCATGTGGTCCCTTCCAAGCCTGACTGATTCTATGATTCTATGATACATTCTTCCAGCAGTGTCTGGATACTGCATCAACAAGGAAGCCTTGGCTCTTAGCAGCGTAGTTCCATATAGAAGCCTTGTACACATTTGCCAGAGTCTTTCATGTTTTTAAATCCCTGGAAAGCAGTACTGATGCTTTCATCCTCTTTTAAACCTAGCATTAATCTTTAATTCATTAGTTCTGCTGTGTTTCATGTGTACAAATAAAGTAGAGATAAAACCATCTGAACTTTCCTTTTTGAATGCTTGAGTTATGCTAGTAGTAGAAATGGAACATGTTCCCTTTTTGTGCTATCACTTACTGGCTGCTGTCACAATAAGGTAGGCTTGAAAGAGGAGTGGAATTAGAGTAGGAGTGAACTGTGTTCAGCCCAGAGAAGAAAAGGCTCAATCCAGTTCTGGAGCCCCCATTACAAGAAAGATGTGGAGATGCTAGAGTGTGTCCAGAGAAGGGCCACGAGGATGCTCAGAGGGCTGCAGCAGCTCTGCTGTGAGCACAGACTGAAAGAGTTGGGGCTGTTCAGTCTGGAGAAGAGGAGGCTCCCAGGTGACCTTCTTGTGACCTTCCAGGATCTGAAGGAGGCCTACAAAAGAGCTGTGGAGGGACTTTTTAGGCTCTCAGGGAGTGACAGGACTGGGGGGAAAGGAGCAAAGCTGGGGGTGGGGAGATTCAGCCTGGATGTGAGGAGGAAGTATTTGAGCATGAGAGTGGTGAGAGCCTGGAATGGGTTGCCCAGGGAGGTGGTCGAGGCCCCATGGCTGGAGGTGTTTAAGGCCAGGCTGGCTGAGGCTTGTGGCCAGGCTGATCTAGTGTGAGGTGTTCCTGGGCATGGCAGGGGAGTTGGAAGTAGATGCTTCTTGTGGTCCCTTCCAACCCTGACTGATTCTGTGATTCAAGGAGTGTCTTACCACTGCCTACAAATACCTGCTGGGAGGGTGCAGAAATGATAAAGACACATTTTCAACAGTGTTGCCCAGTGTCAGAAGAAGAAGAAGTGGGCACAAACTGAAATAGAAGCTCTTCTATTTAAATAGAAGAAAAGAATTATTTACTATGGAGGTGGTCATGCACTGGAGAGTTTGCACAGGAAAGTTGTGGAGTTTGCATCCTCAGAGATGTTTAAAAGCCAGCGGGACACAGTCTTGGGCAGACTTTGATAGATGAATCTAATAGGTCAGACTTCAGTAGTGAATGATGGAGTGACTGGTCTGGATGACTTCATAGAATCATAGAAAGTTGTGGGGTCTTCTTCTCTGGAGACTTTCAAGGCCTGTCTGGATGTGTTCCTCTGTGATCTGTGTTAGATAGGATTGTCCTGCTCTGGCAGGGGGGTTGGACTCGGTGATCTCTTTGGGTCCCTTCCAATCCCTAACATCCTGTGAGCCTGTGAATCAACCAGGCTGGAAGAGACCTCCAAGCTCATCCAGTCCAACTATTACCCAGCACTATCCAGTCAACCAGACTGTGGCACTAAGTGCCTCATCCAGGCTTTGCTTCAACACCTCCAGAGACAGCAACTCCACCACCTCCCTGGGCAGCCCATTCCAATGCCAATCACTCTCTCTGACAACAACTTCCTCCTAACATCCAGCCTAGACCTCCCCTGCCACAACTTGAGACTCTGTCCCCTTGTTCTGTTGCTGCTTGCCTGGCAGAAGAGCCCAACCCCACCTGGCTACAGCCTCCCTGCAGGTGGTTGTAGACAGCAAGGAGGTCTGCCCTGAGCCTCCTCTTCTGCAGGAATCTTATAATGCATAATATAAAGCATTATAAGATGCTTTAATTTTTTCACCATTTCATCTCTCTTCCACAAAGCTGGATTTTTTTTCAAGGGCAAAATTAAAGTCAGGAAGCATTAGGTGAGGATCTCTTCCTTTATTATTTATTTTAAAAGCAATAAAAGAGCCAGGATTATTTCTTCTTTCTATTCCATATGTTTCTTCAAACACTTCCAGGGATGATGACTCCACCACCTCCCTGGGCAGCCTGTTCCAATGCTTGACTGTTCTTGCAGGATGAGGGAACTAAGTAAGCATCAGTAAGCTTGCAGACCTGACCACGTTGGAAGCATGTACGGATCTGTTAGAAGCCAGGAGAGCCCTGCAGAGGGACCTGGACTTGCTGGGTAGATGGGTACAGTCCAGTGCTATGAGTTTCAACAAGGCCAAGTGCCAGGTTCTGCACTTTGGCCACAACAATCCCAAGCAGCACTACAGGACACTGGGGACAGAGTGGCTGAGAGCAGCCAGGCAGAGAGGGACCTGCTGGAAGATAGTAGCTGAAGATGAGCCAGCAGTGTGCCCAGGTAGGCAGGAGAGCCAATGGCATCCTGGCCTGGATCAGGAGCAGTGTGGCCAGCAGGACATGGGAGGTTATTCTGCCCCTGTACTCAGCACTGCTCAGGCCACACCTTGAGTGCTGTGTCCAGTTCTGGGCTCCTCAATTCAAGAGAGGTGTTGCAGTACTGGAAGGTGTCCACAGGAGGGCGACAAAGCTGGTGAGGGGCCTGGAGCACAGCCCTGTGAGGAGAGGCTGAGGGAGCTGGGGGTGTTTAGTCAGGAGAAGAGAAGACTGAGAGGGGATTTAATCAATGTTTATAAATATCTGAGGGCTGGGGATCAGGATGGTGGGGACAGGCTCTGCTCACTGCTCCCTGGGATAGGACAAGCAGCAATGGGTGTAAGTTGCAGCAAAAGAGGTTTCAGCTCAACACAAGGGGGAACTTCTTTACTGTAAGGGTCCCAGAGCACTGGCACAGGCTGCCCAGAGAGGTTGTGGAGTCTCCTTCTCTGGAGCCTTTCAAGGCCTGTCTGGATGTGTTCCTGTGTGGATTGTATAGTCCTGCTCTGGCAGGGAGGTTGGACTCGATGATCTCCTTGGTTCCCTTCCAACCCCTGACATCCTGTGAGGCTGTGATCCCCCCCCAAAAACTGTAACACAACACAAATCCAACCAAAGCATTCATTTACAAACAGAGAAACTCACAGGCTTACAGGTTCACCAGTTAAGATAATTACCTGGGTACTTCATTCTGCAAGAGGACATAGATATTAGGAGGAAGTTCTTTACAGTGAGGGTGGTGAGACACTGGCACAGGTTGCCCAGGGAGGTTGTGGATGCTTCCTCCCTGGAGGTGTTCAAGGCCAGGCTGGATGAGGCCTTGAGCAACCTGCTGTAGTGGGAGGTGTCCCTGCCTATGGCAGGGGGTTGGAGCTGGATGATCCTTGAGGTCCCTTCCAACCTAAACCATTCTGTGATTCTATGATTCTATAGATAAGCAAGCAGGGTTTAATCCCAAGGGGCTTTGGCTTGCAAGGTATGATCTTGGTGTAAGGTCAGTCTGGTAATGGCACAACAAACAAAGGTTTAGTTATCCCTAGGTGAGTTGTATTCTTAGCTCCTTTAATTTCCTCAAGGCTTTGTCAAGCAGGCTGTGCACGAGGAGCCCTGCAACACTCAAGCCCTTTTAGGGTTCCCTGGAGTCATTTTTGAGGTTTGACCAGGAATAGATGCTGAATAAAGGAGAGTTGGCTTGTCGTGAGGAGAAATAGGACATGGAAATGTTTAATCTTTCAGAAAGCTCTGCATAAGCTTTTCTCTGCTGCATAAAATATGACTGGAAAATGTGGTATGCTTGGAGCCCCTGTGGGGACAAAGGAGATCTCCATGTTTCTCATGTTAGTAATGCTTGACATGGTACATACTTCAGGACTTCATGGCTGCAGAAGTCCTCACTTAAACAGAGGCCAGGTGTCTTGTGCTGCTCACCACACAGCTTAACCACAGCTGCCCTTTCTATTAATTATCTTTAAACAAGTGCAACCAGGGAAAAGAAAACAAATGCAGTGTCTACTCCTGAAATCATCCTCCTAAAGAGCTCTCTGCCAAATTCAGTATAGCTGAATATAGCATATACCATAGGCTGTGGACTAGGGATGAAGGATTCTGGGATGAAGATTGGACTGGCTGATGCTGGTGGTCCTTTCCAAGCATAGCAGTTCACAGTGATTAGATGCTCTGCTGAGGGATTTGGTTTAGTCAAGGACTTGTCAGTGTGAAACTAATGATTGGACTCGAGCTTGAAGGGCTTCTCCAGTCTAAGAAACTCTGTGACTCTGGGAATAATGCTTTAAAAATACATTGGTCAGTGGAGAGAAAGAAAAATCTGCAGCCAGAACTGGTGGCACTTCTGTTTAACATTGATGATTAGGATGAGATCAGTAAGTTTTCAGATGACACCAAGCTGCGTGAGCATGTTGATCTGCTGGAGACTGTAGAGTCATAGAGTCATAGAATCGACCAGGTTGGAAGAGACCTCCAAGCTCAGCCAGTCCAACCTAGCACCCAGCCCTGTCCCTGGCACTAAGTGACCCATCCAGGCTTTGCTTCGACACCTCCAGGGGCGGCAACTCCACCACCTCCCTGGGCAGCCCATTCCAGTGCCAATCAATCTCTCTGCCAACAACTTCCTCCTAACATCCAGCCTAGACTTCCCCCAACACAACTTGAGACTGTGTCCCCTTGTTCTGTTGCTGGTTGCCTGTGAAAAGAGCCCAACCCCACCTGGTTACAGCCTCTCTTCAGGTAGTTGTAGACAGCAATGAGCTCTGCCCTGAGCCTCCTCTTCTGCAGGCTGTACACCCCCAGCTCCCTCAGCCTCTTCTCATAGGGTTTGTGTTCCAGGCCCCTCACCAGCTTCGTTGCCCTCCTCTGGACACCTTCCAGCACCTCAACACCTCTCTTGAATTGAGGAGCCCAGAACTGGACACAGCACTCAAGGTGTGGCCTGAGCAGTGCTGAGTACAGGGGCAGAATAACCTCCCCTGTCCTGCTGGCCACACTGCTCCTGATCCAGGCCAGGATGCCATTGGCTCTCCTGCCTACCTGGGCACACTGCTGGCTCATCTTCAGCTCCTATCTACCAGCAGGTCCCTCTCTGCCTGTCTGCTCTCAGCCACTCTGTCCCCAGTGTCCTGTAGTGCTGCTTGGGGTTGTTGTGGCCAAAGTGCAGAACCCTGCACTTGGCCTTGTTAAATCTCATCCCATTGGCCTCTGCCCACCCATCCAGCCTGTCCAGGTCCCTCTGCAGGGCTCTCCTACCTACCAACAGATCCACACCTGCTCCTAGCTTGGTGTCATCTGCAAACTTACTGATGCTGGACTCAATCCTCTCATCCAGATCATCAGTAAAGATATTGAACAGGACTGGGCCCAGCACTGATCCGTGGGGCACACCACTAGTGACAGCTGCCAACTGGATGTGGCACCATTCACTACCACTCTCTGGACCTGGCCCTCCAGCAAATGATACACTATTACCAAATTATTATTATCCTTTTGTGCTGCAGAGAGTGCAAGAGTTAGGGTCCATCCTATGCTCTTTTTCTAGACTACTTTATTTTGTTTTAATTGCAAGTGAAGCATTTCACACTGCTACCTTGAGATCTAGCTGCTGAAGATACAAAGATTAAGGAAAGTAAAATATTACCTTGATATTGCAGATGGAGAACTGAAAGGTGATAAAATTACTTAGGGTTACAATGAACTGTGGTAAAAAAAAGAGGAGAGCAGTTCAGTGCAAGTCTTGAGTGGTTCATTTTTTTGTTGTACTCATAAGATTAGCCCTTTCCTTAGTGTTTAACGTTGAACTCCTTCACAATGCACTTCAGGTTGGTCGTGGTCTTTATGAGAGTGGAGAGGTCAAGGGAAGCTGAAAAGAATGAGAGAGAGAAAAATACACCAACCAGTAAATCTTGGGCTAGGGTAGGAAGAAAACAGTAACACACTTTTGGCAGAGTTCTGGAGCCTTCAACACTAGAAGGACATGGAAATGTTGAAGCCAGTTCAGAGGAGAGCCACGAAGATGCTCAGAGGGCTGCAGCAGCTCTGCTGTGAGGACAGGCTGAGAGAGTTGGGGCTCTGCAGCCTGGAGAAGAGAAGGCTTCGAGGAGACCTTAGAGTGGCTTTGCAGTATCTGAAGGGAGCCTACAGGAAGGCTGGGGAGGGACTATTGACAAGGTCTGGGAATGTCAGGATGAGGAGTAATGGGTCAGAGTCAAAAAATGTAGTTACAAGTGGAAGAGCCACTTGCTTGGTGTCTTGGAAATGTAAAGCTCTGCTGTGTTTGCAAGCAATGGGGACATTACTGATGCCTTCCTTTACTCTTAGAGGAGGGCCAACCAGATCCTGGGCTGCATCAGGAGAAGTGTGGCCAGCAGGGCCAGGGAGGTGATTCTCCCCCTCTACTCCACTCTGCAGAGACCCCACCTGGAGTGCCTCCAGTTCTGGAGCCCTCATTACAAGAAGGATATGGAGAANGTGGTTGAGGCTCCATGGCTGGAGGTGTTTAAGGCCAGGCTGGATGAGGCTGTGGGCAGCCTGCTCTAGGGTAGAGTGTCCCTCGGCATGGCAGGGGGGTTGGAACTGGCTGATCCTTGTGGTCCCTTCCAACCCTGACTGATTCTATGACTCTATTTTATGATTCTACAATTTGGCTACCCCTTCAGTCATGAGCTCATGGGGTCAACCTGGTAGAGGAGATATTCAAACTAGATGTTAGGAAAGAGTTCTTTGCAGTGAGGGTGGTGAGACACTGGCACAGGTTGCCCAGGGAGGTTGTGGCTGCTCCCTCCCTGGAGGTGTTCAAGGCCAGGTTGGATGAGGCCTTGAGCAACCTGTTCTAGTGGGAGGTGTCCCTGCCTATGGTGGGGGTTGGAACTGGATAAGCTTTCAGGTCTCTTTCAACCTAAACCATTCTGTGATTCTATGGAAAAGAAGCAGGCAGGGAGGCAGTCTTAACACTGAGTTGAAAGCAATATGGATTAATGGACAATTAAAGCATGTTTGCTTACTTACACATCAGGTTAAAAGGAAGCCTCCTAAAATAGCTTCCAAAACCCCTTCTTTTGATTGGTACAATCATGCTGTGGTCAGTTGTCATCCTGCTGAAATAGATATGCATTGGGGGGAATAAAGGGCATGTTTAGGACAAGATGAATACTGTGTGAGAAGCAAGATAAACATGAAAGTACAGGCTTTAACCCAGGCTGTCTCTGAGTTGTTGGAGTTACAGTCAGGAGCTTCGTTGTTTATCTCCCAGTCAAATATCTCTTTCTGGAGGAGTGTGATAGGAAATACTGCAAAAGTGACAAAGCAAATCTGAAAGTTATAGTCTCAGGGGAGTTTTGTGCCAGAGCCATTTAATGCTTTATCATCTCTTCTTTAGCCTTGTTTGGCTTTTCTTGAAAACTAGAAAATTAAACATGGACTGGATGATCTTGGAGGTCTCTTCCAACCTGGTTGATTCTATACTATACTATCTGATGCATTAGGTCAAGGAATTTAGAAATGCTGAGATTTTGGTCTAACTTCTGACCAAGAAAATAAGTTGTTTGGAATTACAGTTGTGAAACTAGTGGAGGAAAAGACCAATGCCTGAGTGTATCAGTGGAGATTCTCAAAAGATCTTGTTCCTCAGTGTCGTGGAGGGGGATTCTGCCTCCTACGCCAATTGTGGCAGAGGGGAGAAATTAATTGGTGCGAGATAATATTCTGTAAAATAGATATTTATTAACTTCAATATTCTGAACTCTCCCCACCCCCAACCACTGAACTTTAATATTTGTTCTTACATGGCTATGAAGGACATTCTAGGATTAATATCCAACCATAACTCATTAATAACTAGCAAACAGTTCAAACTATAAACAGAGAGAGGAGTTGCCCTGCAGAAAATACCACTTGGGGTCAATATACTATTTGCCCAGCAGGTGGGACTGAAACCTTTTTGCTCTATGGCCTGGGATTGTTTAGCCTGGAGAAGAGGAGGCTCAGGGGAGACCTTATTGCTGTCTACAACTACCTGAGGGGTGGTTGTAGCCGGGGGGAGGTTGCTCTCTCCTCTCAGGCAGCCAGCACCAGAACAATAGGACACAGCCTCAAGCTACGCCAGGGG
>WAAF01003517.1:4563-22523 GCA_013400475.1 Tricholaema leucomelas | reverse complement strand
GAGGGGGAATGGGTTTAAGCTGGAAGAGGGGAGATTTAGACTGGATGTCAGGAGGAAGTTCTTTACAGTGAGGGTGGTGAGACACTGGCACAGGTTGCCCAGGGAGGTTGTGGATGCTTCCTCCCTGGAGGCGTTTAAGGCCAGGCTGGATGAGGCCTTGAGCAACCTGCTCTAGTGGGAGGTGTCCCTGCCTATGGCAGGGGGTTGGAGCTGGATGATCCTTGAGGTCCCTTCCAACCTAAACCATTCTGTGATTCATTCTGTGATTCTATGTTTTGGCTCTTCTTGTATCTCTCAGCAAGCCTATGAGTGCAGTAGACATCACCCTTGTTTTCCTTTCACAGCCTGTAATCTAGGTCTTCTCACCTAAACATTCTTGCTAGCTTCAGACTAGCACACTGCTTTAATAGATTTGTTGTATCTCAGGTTAAATAAACCCCAAAAGATTAAATAATCCTCATCTGCAAATGTCTGATGTTTACCCAAACACACTGTTTATAGGTATTGCTCTGTTCTGCCCACTGAATGGTGTGAATGTCTGCAGCTATGTATAGACTCAGGGTATCACAGAATCATGCAGTCTTATTAGGTTGGAAAAGACCTTTAAGGTTGTGAGTCCAACCTTTAATCCAGCACTGCCAAGTTCACCACTAAACCACATCTCCACATCTCTTAAATACCTTCAGGGATGGTGACTACAGCACTTCCCTGAGCAGCCTGTTCCAGGGCTTCACAACATTAGTTCACAGAATCACAGGATTCCTTAGATTGGAAAAGCCCTTCAAGCTCATCGAGTCCAATCAGTAGTTTCACACTGACAAGTCCTTGACTAAACCAAATCCCTCAGCACAGCATCTCATCTGTTTGCTGTTCAGCCAGACACAAAGAGCAGCAGTGGAGCAGCAGAGAATTCATCTTAATTGAGATGTAACTTCAAAGTGTAAAAGATACTTCCAAAACAGAAATGTTGCAGTCCATCCTTAGCACTGTTTTCACTGCTACTACCAGCCTTGTTGGAGCTTTTTTTTCCTGATATCCAACCTAAATCTCCCCTGGTGCCAAGTGAGGACATTTCCTGTCATTCTGTCTCTAGTTATCTGGGAGAAGTGACTGATGCCCACCTAGCTCCAGCCTCCTTTCAGGGAGTTACAGAGAACATGCTCTCCTTTCAGCCTTCTTTTCTCCAGGCTGAACAACACCAGTTCCCTTAGCTGCTCCTCACAGGACTTGTCCTCCAGACCCCTCACCAGATTCAGTGCCCTTCGCTGCACCTTCTCCAGCACCTCATTGTTATTCTTGAACTGAAGGGCCCAAAACTGGACACAGTGATCAAGCTGTGACCTCAGCATTATTGGGTTCAGGGCCACAATCACAGTCTCACAGTCTCACAGTATCACCAAGGTTGGAAGAGACCTCACAGATCATCAAGTCCAACCATTTTACCACAGAGCTCAAGGCTAGACCATGGCACCAAGTGCCACGTCCAATCCTGCCTTGAACAGCTCCAGGGACGGCGACTCCACCACCTCCCTGGGCAGCCCATTCCAGTAGCCAATGACTCTCTCAGTGAAGAACTTTCTCCTCACTTCAAGCCTAAATTTCCCCTGGTGTAGCTTGAGGCTGTGTCCTCTTGTTCTGGTGCTGGCCACCTGAGAGAAGAGAGCAACCTCCTCCTGGCTACAACCACCCCTCAGGTAGTTGTAGACAGCAATAAGGTCACCCCTGAGCCTCCTCTTCTCCAGGCTAAACAATCCCAACTCCCTCAGCCTTTCCTCCCTGGTTCTGCTGATCACACTTTTGCTGATACAGGCCAGGATGCTGTTGGCCTTCTTGGCCACACTGGCACATGCTGGCTCATCTGCAACCAGCTATCAGCCAGAACCCACACTGGGCAGTTTCCAGCCACTCTGCCCCAAGCCTGGAGCGTTCATGGGGTTGTTATGACACAAGTGCAGGATCCAGCACTTAGCCTTGTCAAACCTGATCTATTTCTGCATGGGAATGCAATAACAGAGTAACAAACATTTGTTTTGTTCTGACCCACAGATATTTCCTGGACTGATTCTCTCAGACATTAAGCCTGCCAAAAGAATGAAGTTCAAGACAGTTTGCTACCTGCTGGTTCAGCTCATGCACTGTCGCAAGATGTTCAAAGCGGAGATCCCTTTCTCCAATGTCATGACATGTGAAGATGATGATAAGGTAATCCATGTGGGCTCTTTGGGTTTCCATTCCAGGGCAACAGCAAGCAGACCTCTGAAAACACAGAAGGTGATCTGAGTGATTGGTAGAGGAGTTCCTGGTGTTTCTGCTGCAGCCAGAGCTACCTGGTGCCCACAGCCTCCTCTAAATAAACTGTAATACATACAATGCCATTATCTTCCCAGACATAGTGATGACAACTCTCATATTTGGAAACATAGAAAGTGATCTCAGTGATTGGTAGAGGAGTCCCTGGTGTTTCTGCTGGAGCCACAGCTTCGTGGTCGCCACAGCCTCCTCTAAATAAACTGTAACTCATACAATGCCATTATCTGCCCAGACATAGTGATGACAACTCTCAGATTTGGAAACATAAAAAGTGATCTGAATGATTGGTAGAGGAGTCCCTGGTGTTTCTGCTGGAGCCACAGCTTCGTGGTCGCCACAGCCTCCTCTAAATAAACTGTAACTCATACAATGCCATTATCTGCCCAGACATAGTGATGACAACTCTCAGATTTGGAAACATAAAAAGTGATCTGAATGATTGGTAGAGGAGTCCCTGGTGTTTCTGCTGGAGCCACAGCTTCGTGGTCGCCACAGCCTCCTCTAAATAAACTGTAACTCATACAATGCCATTATCTGCCCAGACATAGTGATGACAACTCTCAGATTTGGAAACATAAAAAGTGATCTGAATGATTGGTAGAGGAGTCCCTGGTGTTTCTGCTGGAGCCACAGCTTCGTGGTCGCCACAGCCTCCTCTAAATAAACTGTAACTCATACAATGCCATTATCTTCTCAGACAGAATGATGACAACTCTCAAATTAGGAGCTCAGCACAAGTGCCATATGTGGCTTCCAGTGAGAGTTTCCTTTAGGGAAATTAGAACCTCTGAGGCTTTTCCTGAAATTACCAAGAGCTTTTCTATTGCATAATAAGTCCAGCATGGTCTGAAGCTGGTGACAGCCAATGCAAAACAATAAGACAATTTTGTAGCTCTAGATGATTCTCTTAAAAAAAAAAAGAAAGGCAACTTATTAATCAAAAACCTCTTAGTTGCTAATCCAAATACTAATAGCTCTTTCTTGGATGGTTTGGTAATGCCACATCTCAAAATTGCTTTCTGCACTTGGTTTACTTCCTTCTGGGACCTACTCAGAAATTCATGGAGGAAAAAAAATTTTCTAAGAGTTGCTTCACAGAATCACAGAAGGTTAGGAGCTGGAAGGGATCTCGAAAGATCATTTCTTCCATTTTCTATGCCAGCAGGTGGCAATGTGACATAGATAGAATCATAGAATCAAGCAGGTTGGAAGAGACCTCCAAGATCATCCAGTCCAACCTAGCACCCAGCCCTATCCAGTCAACCAGACCATGGCACTAAGTGCCTCAGCCAGGCTTTTCTTGAGTGCCTCCAGGGATGGTGACTCCACCACCTCCCTGGGCAGCCCATTCCAATGCCAATCACTCTCTCTGCCAACAACTTCCTCCTAACATCCAGCCTGGGCCTCCCCCATCACAACTTGAGGCTGTGTCCCCTTGTTCTATTGCTGGTTGCCTGGCAGAAGAGACCAACCCCACCTGGCTACAACCTCCCTTCAGGTAGTTGTAGACAGCAATGAGGTCTGTTCCTGTATCTGAGCTGATGTTCTATGGCATGGAATACCTCTCTGGCCAGTTTGGGTCAGCTGGCTTGGCTGTGACCCCTCCCAAGATCTCACCCACTCCTCAGCATACTTTTGAGACAGGGAAATGTTGGAAAAGCATAGCCTGGATGCTTGTTCAGCAGTAGCCAAAACACTGCTGTGTTATCAGCATCCAGCTACAGCACTGAGAAAACACAGCACTGGAAACATTGCTTTGGAGACAATTAACTCCAGCTCAGCCAAACCCAAGAGCTCTTAAGAAGATAACCCCTTGGGTGAGTTAAAGACAGGAACACCTATTTCAGATCCTCTGAAGTCACTGTGCAAGAGATTGAAGGAAATAATCTTTTCTGAGCACAGAGGAACCAAATGAGGTGCAACAAGGACAAGTGCAGAGTCCTGCACCTCGGGAGGAATAATAAACTGCAGCAGTACAGGGTGGGAGGTGATCTGCTGGAGAGCAGCCCTGTGGAGAGGGACCTGGGAGCCTTTTCTATGGTTCTGTGCCTTTAATCAGGAAATATCTATTTCTGTGCAGATAGTTTTGGACTCCAAGAAAAGACATAAATAGCATATAAGAAAGGGAATGCAGAGCTGTTGGGGAGATTTTCTTCTACAAGTGGAGCACAGGTTTGGAGCTGTACTACAGATGATCTAAATGATTTTGATAGCTTGCAGCAGCACATGAAATACTTGTAGCTAAGGAGAAAACTCAAGTTTAAAGGCTTGGTAGGATATTTGAGCTGCCAAGTTGTATGGATTGTCTGCCTCATAGCTCTGAAGACATGTCAGTAATGTCTAGTGCATGCAGACAACTTATGGGGGAGTGAAAGTGACCCAGAAAGGTCCTGTCTGTGACCATGATTTCAGCTAAGGAGTTTAGATTTATACATAAGGAGTTTAGATGTATAAATCTCTTGTCTACAACTACCTGAAGGGAGGCTGTAGCCAGGTGGGGGTTGGTCTCTTCTGCCAGGCAAGCAGCAACAGAACAAGGGGAAACAGTCTCAAGTTGTGCCAGGAGAGGTCTAGGCTGGATGCTAGGAGGAAGTTGTTGCCAGAGAGAGTGAGACATTGGAATGGGCTGCCCAGGGAGGTGGTGGAGTCACCGTCCCTGGAGGTGTTCAAACAAAACCTGGCTGGGGCACCTAGTACCATGGTCTAGTTGACTGGCTAGGGCTGGGTGCTAGGTTGGATGAGTTTGGAGGTCTCTTCCAACCTGGTTGATTCTACAGTTCTATAGTTGTCCTGTTGACTGAATTCCTTATCCTGTCCAGGAGCTTGAGATCATCTGAACAGCAATGTAAAACCTCCAGAGTAACAAATATTCTGCTTCTTTCTTCATCTGTGCCACAGAGGAGAGCACTAAGGACAGCCTCTGAAAAACTCAGGAATCGTTCCTCCTTTTCTACCAACGTTGTGTACAACACTCCAGGAACTCGAGTCAACAGGTACATCAGCCGACTGATAGAGGCCCGCCAGACAGAGTCTGAGATGGCTGACTTGAACTTCTTTACCCTGAAGTACAAGCAAGTAGAGAGGGAAAATAAAGTAAGTCTGGGAGGTTTGTTTCCTTTGTTTCTACTGATTGCACTGAGCATGAGCCACCTTGTATGGTTTGGGTTCTTTTGGGTTTTGTTCGTTTGGTGTTAGACAAATTCTGCTCAGCGTCTTTAAATCATAGAATCATAGAATGGTTTAGGTTGGAAGGGACCTCAAGGATCATCCAGCTCCAACCCCCTGCCATAGGCAGGGACACCTCCCACTAGAGCAGGCTGCTCAAGGACTCATCCAGCCTGGCTTTAAACACCTTCAGGGAGGAAGCATCCACAATCTCCCTGGGCAACCTGTGCCAGTGTCTTACCACCCTCACTGTAAAGAACTTCCTCCTAACATCCAGTCTAAATCTCCCCTCCTCCAGCTTAAACCCATTCCCCCTGGTCCTGACATTACCAGACCTTGTCAATAGTCCCTCCCCAGCCTTCCTGTAGGCTCCCTTCAGATACTGCAAAGCCACTCTTAAGGTCTCCTCGAAGCCTTCTCTTCTCCAGGCTGCAGAGCCTTAACGCTTTCAGCCTGTCCTCATAGCAGAGCTGCCACAGCTCTCTGAGCATCTTCGTGGCTCTCCTCTGGACTCACTCCAACAGTTCCATGTCCTTCTTGTGCTGGGGGCTACAGAACTGCACACAGTACTCCAGGTGGAGTCTGATGAGAGCCACCTTCTGTGGAAGCACTGAGTGTGGATGAAAAGGAAGATCAGTATCTTAGGCTTGATTAAAGTATTCTTTATGCTTGAGTGGTAGGTAGCTTTAATTGGGTAGCTTTAGGCTAGGTATTGGGAAGGAATTCTTTACAGTGAGGTTGGTGACACACTGGAACAGGTTACCCAGGAAGGTTGTGGACACTCTCTGCCTGGAATTGTTCAAGAAGAAGTTGGATAAGGCCTTTACCAACCTGGTCTAATGAACAATGACCCTAACCAGAGCAGGGGGTTGGAACTAGATCACAAGATCACAGAACATTAAAGGTTGGAAGGGACTTCCAAGAGATCACTGAGTCCAACCCCCCTGCCAGAGCAGGACCATAATCTAGTGCAGGTCACACAAGAACGGATTCAGATGGGTCTTGGAAGTCTCCAGAGAAGGAGGCTCCACAACCTGTCTAGGGAACCTCTTCCAGTGCTCTGTGACCCTTACAGTGATCTTCCTCAAGTTGAGGTGGATCTTCCTGTGTTGTAGTTCATATTCATTGTCCTTTGTCCTATCACAGAACACAACTGAGAAGACCCTGTCCCTTCCCTCACTCTTGACACCCAGCCCTCATAAAAGGAAGATGACCTTTAAGATCTTTTCCAACCTAAACCACTGTATGGTTCCACTGCTGGAAAGTATTCTGCTCTCAGGACTGTGGCTTAGTGGAATTGGGGACAGCAACTGCTCAAAACTAAGCCTGTGTCTTGCATTAGTATCTGCCTCCAGCCCACCCATCAGTCTCCTGTCCCAAGCAGTGGTGGTGACAGGACCTCCTTGAAGGCAACACCAGAGAGGTTTCAGCCTTTTTTTGTGATGTAGATGAGGGATTATCACCTCCATTTGTTTCAAATTGACTGAATCCTTTTTTGCTCTGAAAAAAAATATATCAATGTCCAAAACTAACCCAGATTGGACTAGTTAGAGGGTGAAACCCAAGCAGTGAGGCTACCAGGAGCAGTTGCAACAGAAGGCTGTCAAGGAAAACGTTGTGCAGACTTACCTCACCTTGCATACTTTCTGTGAATGCAGCCATGACTGTTAGCATGCCTATGAAATGTGCAGGTGCTTCTTTATTCCTGAAGATGGATGAGCATGGAGGTGGGGGGAGCATGGAGCTGGATGTATGGAAAGTGCTCATTGTCTTCATTTCTTCCTTTCTTTAACAGTACCACCAGCTTCAGGATGAGTACTTCACCAGTGCTGTAGTTCTCTCACTAATTCTAGCTGCCTTATTTGGCCTTGTCTACCTTCTAATAATACCACAGTAAGTTTCCATCTTTTCCAATTGTAATTCAAAGTGTAACATCTTCAAGTGTCCTGCACAGATCTAAACATTAATGTCTTTGGAATGAGACTTAGGTTGATATGGTCTCAAACAAGAAATTCTCAGCCTAATGCTCACCTCCTCTGTTAGCACCTAGGTTGATATGGTCTCAAACAAGAAATTCTCAGCCTAATGCTCACCTCCTCTATTTCTTAGCACCTAGGTTGATATGGTCTCAAACAAGAAATTCTCAGCCTAATGCTCACCTCTTCTGTTAGCACCTAGGTTGATATGGTCTCAAACAAGAAATTCTCAGCCTAATGCTCACCTCCTCTATTTCTTAGCACCTAGGTTGATATGGTCTCAAACAAGAAATTCTCAGCCTAATGCTCACCTCCTCTGTTAGCACCTAGGTTGATAAGGTCTCAAACAAGAAATTCTCAGCCTAATGCTCACCTCCTCTGTTTCTTAGCACCTAGGTTGATAAGGTCTCAAACAAGAAATTCTCAGCCTAATGCTCACCTCTTCAGTTTGCTGAGAGAAGCAAATGCAAGAGATGAGAGTTAAACTGAGGCCATACCCAGAGGAGTAAATGGAAAAGGTGATGCATTTTGCACATGTTACACTCTTACTTAAAGAATTTCTTCCCCATTCTTTCTTTCTTTTTATTTGTATTCCCCCTTTTATTTTTCCCTTAGAAGATAAACCACTGAAATCTGCTGAACTTATTTAAAGCATTTATGGCAGTACAAACAATTCAACTGGAACAGAACTGGCCACAGGATAATAATTTTGAAGATACCCAGTTTAAATTCTGATCTTTTCTATGCACAGATTCCCAGCAAGAATAACAGGTAGTTCCTGTATTAAAGGGAAAGTCTGAGAAACACCTTTTTTACTTCATTAATAATCATCATTTAAATGTGTTCTATGATAGATTTCATCTGAAGAATTCAAAGTCACTTAAAACAATTCAAAGTCGCTTTCCATCCTAATGACCTCTGCTGAGTAACTGCAGCAGAGTTAAGATCCCTTTCACCTACCTCTGAAGTGAAGTCCTGGTGTAGCATGTAGTGATTTAGAACAGGGGGAGACAGAGGATTTGTGTAGTCAAAAGTAGAACTGATTTCCAAGAATCATTTGGCACAGTCATTGCTAACCTTCCCAGAAAGTACTGTCACTGAAAAACCAGTGGGACAGAGATTTGCTTTAACCTCTGATCTGACAGACACAGGAGCTTGCAGAGAACATGGTCACTGAAGACCAAGAAGATGGACTAGTCCATCACTGGGCTAGGAGAAAAGCCACCCACTCTATCCTCTTAAGGGCTAGGAGAAGGGTCATCCACTGTGTGGTCTTAGGGGCTAGTAGAGAAGCCATCCACTGTGTGGTCTTAGGGGCTAGTAGAAAAGCCATCCACTGTGTGGTCTTAGGGGCTAGTAGAGAAGCCATCCACTGTATGGTCTTAGGGGCTAGTAGAGAAGCCATCCACTGTGTGGTCTTAGGGGCTAGTAGAAAAGCCATCCACTGTATGGTCTTAGGGGCTAGTAGAGAAGCCATCCACTGCATGGTCTCAAGTTCTCTCTTCCCATGCCTTCACACACTCAAATAATGAGTCTTCTCAGGCTCTCTCTCTTTACTGTCACACAGCTGCACCCATGAGCTAGGCTAAAACTTTGGATGTGTTGCAAATTTTCCGTTCTCCATGGAACTTGGAGCTTTAAGATGCTCTTTAGATTGCCAAAGCAGTTCTGAGTATGACAGGGAAACGCAAAAGCCAAGACAAGAAGAGCAATGTGTTACTATAAAGGGAGAGGTGATGATAATGCTGTTTGACATGTAGCACTAGTCAAAATCTAGAGGCAAGAAAATGGAAGAAAGCCAGCTGCTGCAGAAATGCAGGGAAAGCAGTGGGCTTGGCATCCTCACAATTCCTGTGATCATCTCAGCAAAGCAGCCTCTCAGCTAGGAACATATTCTATATGCCCAGATGGAGATAGTCTTTCACCAAGGATATCTTCCTGTCAACCTAAGCTGTCCAATTATGGAGGCACACATGCAGCATAGCCACTAAAGGACCTGATGATGAACTTTTCTGATGTCTTAGGCTGAAGTTTTTGTCTTTAATGCAACGTAGCCCTTTGTCAGTGGTGCCAACCTAAAACTCTGTCAGGGTCCAACTGACCACTAGTGACAGTTGTTAGTTGTTGCTGCCTTAAAAGAGACTGTTGCAATCGTGTCCCCTGTGTTTATTTCTGTCACGCTACCATCCTGAACACAAAGTGGTTGTCCAGAAGCACAGGAGAGTCTGCTCTTAATTAATACTTACATTCAGAAACCACAGTGACAGCATCTAAAGTCACCTCCTCGTTCTGGATGCAGATGCCACACCACAGGACTTGCCCTGTGTGCTTACTGCTGGGAATTGTTAGATGAATTTGAAATCAAAGACGAAGAGTGAGGAATTCTACAGGGGAAGAGTTGCCCTCTTCTACCATTAGAAACCCTGTATGAGCAGTATTTCTCCAGTGATGGGCATGACTGCAGCCATGGCTCACATCATCTGGACTAGCACAACACTAGAAAAGAAGATGTGAAGAGCCTGGTTTGCTGCTGTTGGAGGTTGTAATCCACAAGCAGCTCAATATGAGCCAGCAGTGTGCCCAGAAGGCCAAGAAAGCTAATGGCATCCTGGCTTGTGGTAGAAATGCTGTGTCCAGCAGGAGTAGGGAGGTGATTGTCTCCTTGTGCTCTGCTGTGATGAGGCCACACCTCAAGTGTTGTGTTCAGGTTTTGGGCACCTCATTACAAGAGAGATGTGGAGTGAGCACAGAGGAGGGTAACAAAGCTGATGAAGAACCTGGAGAATAAATCTGATGAAGAGCAACTGAAGGAGCTGGGGCTGCTTAGTTTGGAAAAGAGGAGTCTGAGGGGAGACCTCATTGCTGTCTACAGCTACCTGAAAGGAGGTTGTGGAGAGGCTGCTGCTGGTCTCTTCTCACAGGTAGTGACAGAACAAGAAGGAATGGCCTCAAGCTGCGACTGGGGAGGTGTAGACTAGATATTAGGAAACATTTTTTCACAGCAAGAGTGGTCAGACATTGGAATGGGCTGCCCAGGGAGGTGGTTGAGTCACCAAGCCCTGGGTATGTTTAAAAATCACTTGAATGCGGTGCTTGGGAATATGGTTTAGGGTGAGCCTTGAAGAATAGGGTTGTCAGTTGGACCTGATAATCCTGAGGGGCTTTTCCAACCTGGATGCTTCTGTGACTCTGCTGTTGTACAGCCCTGGTCCAATGGTTGCCTTAGACCACATTGTCCTTCTGGATAAACCAAAGCACCAGGACTGATGGATGACTTTTTGCCAGCTTTCTGACATCCACAAGTGATGAGAGAACACAAGTGTTCCAACAAGACAGGTTTTTTGGAGGAGGGAAGTGTTTAGTCTGCAGCTCTCCTCTCACAAAGAGCAAGCCAATTCTGCAAGACCAGGAGAGGGAAGATTAAGAATTAAAATGTTTATTTTTATCTTTGCAAAATCTAAGGTTCCTTCAATCACTGAGGAAGACTCAGAAGAAAGGTGCTGGTCTGTTTCATTAGAAGCAGGAATCACTGCCTGGTCTGATTTTATTTGACTGGATAAGTGAGTGAATTGACTGACCTCTGATTTGTGAATCTTTTGAGAAGGAGAGATCAGAAGAGGAAAAGCAGCTGGTAGCTTACACAGCTGCCAAATAATTGGGTTACACATTCTGCTTGTGAGAGTCCTCATTAGCCCACAGTTAGGAAGAGTCTCTCTTGACACATCATTTAGATGAACATTGGAGCTGGCTTGATTTCCTGGCTGAGGTCACAGTTGGGTTCATGTACAAGAGTTCTAGAATAAGGAACGATGACTTTAAGCTAGAGGAGGGCAGATTTAGACTGGATATTAGGAAGAATTCTTTACAGTGAGGATGGTGACACACTGGAACAGGTTGCCCAGAAGGTTGGGGATGCCTGCTTCCTGGAGGTGTTCAAGGCCAGGTTGGATGGAGCCTTGAGCAACCTGGTCTAGTGGAAGGTGTCTCTGCCCATGGCATGGGTGTTCAAGGCCAGGTTGGATGGAGCCTTGAGCAACCTGGTCTAGTGGAAGGTGTCTCTGCCCATGGCATGGGTGTTCAAGGCCAGGGTTGATGGAGGCTTGAGCAACCTGGTCTAGTGGAAGTTGTCCCTGCCCATGGCATGGGGTTTGGAACTAGGTGATCTTTAAGGTCCCTTCTAACCCAAACCATTCTATGCTATGACAATGAAGAGCATTTACAGATTCCTCATCCTTAAGAGCAGTGCATTACAGTCTGAAAAATTAGAGCAAAGGTGAGGCAGAGATCCTCCAAAATATCACTTCAGAAAGACCTCTGTGCCTTTTGCCCTCATCTGAGTTGCATTACTTTACTTCTGTTGTCTTTTGATTTCAGGAGTACCATAGTTCTTGTTCTCCTGGTGTTCTGCATATGCTTCCTAGTGGCTTGTATTATGTACCTACATGTCACACGAGTACAAGTAAGTGATTTAAGATTTTTATGACTGTTCTTCCTTTGGTGGCTGTTTTGTTTCTCCCTTGGAATATGAAGCCATCAGTACAAGCTTCACATGCTCAGGGTCTGAAATCTATGTGCTGTTCGACTTCATTGCTAGGTAAGGCATTAAGCACATCAAAGATGATTCACCTGAAATCAGACTTCCCACATGAGTAATGATGACAGCAGTGTAGCATTTGGTGCCAGTAATGCCATTCATTGTGTCTGGTTTGCTCTGTTTTCCCTGAACACCTGCCACTACCTACCAAATTGTAGGATTGCAGAATCCCAGCAGGGTGGAGGTTGGAAGGGACCTCTGATCACTCAGTTCAAACACCCTGGTAGAGTAGGAGCACACAGAGGAGATGGCCCAGGAACATGTCCAGGAGGGTTTGGTATCCAAACTGTAGGATTGCAGAATCCCAGCAGGGTGGAGGTTGGAAGTGACCTCTGAAGATCACCTTAGTTCAAACACCCTGGTAGAGTAGGAGCACACAGAGGAAATCACCCAGGAACGTGTCCAGGAGGGTTTGGTGTTTAGTCTGACTGTTTCCTCCCTTCTGAATATGGAGCACATTGGTTNTGTCCAGGAGGGTTTGGTATCCAAACTGTAGGATTGCAGAATTCCAGCAGGGTGGAGGTTGGAAGTGACCTCTGAAGATCACCTTAGTTCAAACACCCTGGTAGAGTAGGAGCACACAGAGGAGATCGCCCAGGAACGTGTCCAGGAGGGTTTGGTATCCAAACTGTAGGATTGCAGAATCCCAGCAGGGTGGAGGTTGGAAGTGACCTCTGAAGATCACCTTAGTTCAAACACCCTGGTAGAGTAGGAGCACACAGAGGAAATCACCCAGGAACATGTCCAGGAGGGTTTGGTGTTTAGTCTGACTGTTTCCTCCCTTCTGAATATGGAGCACATTGGTTCTCCCTCCCATTCCAACTGGTGTCTGGGTGTAAAGTCCTTCCAGCTTCCCCTTTGTTTTCCACATTTCTCCTACCAAAGCAGCAGCTGTTCTGATGGGAAAAGCAAAATGTTTTGCACATCCAACCCTTGCCCTTTTCAAAACCTTTAGTAATGATTAATTCTGCCTTATATTTTCACAACAGGAATGATGCAGAGGGACATTTGGTTGTTGTAGAAGAGAACTAGGTCTGCCAGATCAGAGTAAAGCATCTACAGCCTAATTTTCTGATGAAAGAAATCTGTAGTGGCTTAATCTAAATTTAGTCTTTTCAGACAACTATCAGGAGAAAACACCCACACAGTTAATCAGCTTTGCTGATTAGAGCACACTAAATTTTAGTTAAGGGAAAAAAAATGCCCTTTGGCAGGAGGGAAGTAATTGTTTGCATGGAAACATAAATAGTATATTAGCAGAGTATTTGGTCCTGAGCAGATAGGTATTTATAAAGCTATGCCATTATTTGGGAGATATTTTGATGACCTCTTTTGTATCATCAAGGCACAGGAGGTTATAATCTGTTGTTCAGCCTATGGATGGTACAAACACAGATGTAGCTTGGAGGGAATTGCTCCCCTTGATGCCATTTACTTGAGGCTAATGCAAACTTAAGTTTTGCTCCAGCAGGTTTGGCAGTCACTGGGATTTGAATTTAATCCAGGTTCCTCTAGAGATTTAGTACCTTACAGGATCAAAGCCAGGACTAGAAAAAGAAAGAAAGGCAAAGACTCAGAATATCTCAGTTTGAAACGTTACAGTGAAAATCTCTCTTGCATAATAAATGCTAGGAGCAGGTGTGGATCTGTTGGAAGGTAGGAGAGCCCTGCAGAGGGACCTAGACAGGCTGGAGGGGTGGGCAGAGGCCAATGGGATGAGATTTAACAAGGCCAAGTGCAGGATTCTCCACTTTGGCTACAACAACCCCAAGCATCATTACAGGCTGGGGACAGAGTGACTGAGAGCAGCCAGGAAGAAAGGGACCTGGGGGTGCTGGTAGCTGAAGATGAGGCAGCAGTGTGCTCAGGTGGGCAGGAGAGCCAATGGCATCCTGGACTGGATCAGGACTAGTGTGGCCAGCAGGACAAGGGAGGTTCTTCTGCCCCTGTGCTCAGCGCTGCTCAGGCCACACCTTGAGTGCTGTGTCCAGTTCTGGGCTCCTCAGTTGAAGAGAGATGTTGCAGTACTGGAAGGTGTCCAGAGGAGGGCGACAAAGCTGGTGAGGGGCCTGGAGCACAGCCCTGTGAGGAGAGGCTGAGGGAGCTGGGGGTGTGCAGCCTNCTGGCTGGGGCACTTAGTGCCATGATCTGGTTGATTGGACAGGGCTGGGTGCTAGGTTGGACTGGATGATCTTGGAGGTCTCTTCTCACCTGCTTGATTCTATGATTCCATGAAATATGTATCTACTGGGTTCAGTTTTGGGCCCTCACTCCAAGCAGGACATTTAGGTTCTGAAGAGCAACAAGGATTGTGAAGGGTCTGGGGAACAGTTTTGTGAAGAGCAGCTGAGGGAAGTGGAGTTGCTTAGTCTGGAGAAGAGGAGGCTAAGGGGAGACCTTCTGTCTCTCTACAACTTCCTGAAAGGAGGTTGCAGGCAGGTGGCTGTTGGTCTCTTCTCTTGAGTAATAAGTGATAGGAGGAGAGGAGATAGCCTCAGGTTGCACCAGGGGAGGTTTAGGTTGGATATTAGAAGCAACTTCTTGACTAAAAACATTCCCAAAGACTGGAAAGAGCTCCCAGTGGAGGTTGTTGAATCCCCATCCCCGCAGGTGTTTCAGAGAGGCAGAGATGTGGTGCTGAGGAATGTGATTTAGCAGCAGGCTTGGTAGAGTTAGAAGAGGATTAGAATCAATGATCTAAAAGGTCTTTTCCAAGCCAAATAATGTTATGATTCTCTCATTCCACACTAAATACTGAATTTTAAACCAGTCATTCCCTCCTTTTGACCAGGCTTTTGGCACTTCTTTGCTGCTTCACACTGGACAAGTGACTCAAGTTCTCTGTGCTTTAGCTTTCGAATGTCTCACTGCAAAAACTACATCATCATGTTTTACTGTGGCAATTATCTAGCACCTTGGGGATCTGACATTAGTTATTTCCTTAATAAACATTCTACAAAGAAAAGAAAGCAGAGCTCTAAATTCTGTGCTATTGTAAAAAAAAGCAGATGCAGGCTTTAAATGCCTGAGAGCCAGAAGCATGAATATTTTCAGTGTCAGAAAGAGCTTTCATTCAGACAGGTCTCACACCCTGCCTTTTACACGTTGCTTTGCTTTTCTAACCCATGCCAGCATCTGCATTAAGGAAAGTGACCAGCAGATCAAGGCAAGTTCTCCTCATGAAAACACATCTGTAGTATAATGACCAGTTCTGGGCTCCCCAGCTCAAGAGGGACAGAGGTATACTGGAGAGAGTCCAATGAAGGTTGTGAGGATGATGAAGGGACCAAAGCTTTTGTCCGCTGAGGAAAGATACTGGTAGAGAGTAGCTGAAGATGAGCCAGCAGTGTGCCCAGGTAGGCAGGAGAGCCAATGGCATCCTGGCCTGGATCAGGAGCAGTGTGGCCAGCAGGACAGGGGAGGTTATTCTGCCCCTGTGCTTAGCACTGCTCAGGCCACACCTTGAGTGCTGTGTCCAGTTCTGGGCTCCTCAATTGAAGAGAGATGTTGCAGTACTGGAAGGTGTCCAGAGAAGGACAACAGAGCTGGTGAGAGGCCTGGAGCACAGCCCTGTGAGGAGAGGCTGAGGGAGCTGGGGGTGTGCAGCCAGCAGAAGAGGAGGCTCAGGGCAGAGCTCATTGCTGTCTACAACTACCNGTTGATTTTATGCTTCTGTGATTTGCAGTGAAGGCAAAACTTCCTTATCACTGATTCTCTTCTTTCTGTAGGCTGCTAAAAAAGAACAACTCTGCTTTAAAAAGCAATTTTACAATATTTACCTCTAAACTTTCTCTCTTTTGTTTTCTCTTTTTTCTTCCTCAGTGTTTTCCAGGGTGCCTGACAATACAAATTCGTACCATTTTGTGTATTTTTATTGTGATCTTAATATACTCTGTGGCTCAAGGATGTGTGGTGAGTACTGAAACCAAATACCTCTTTGGTTAACTTGCTTTTTAAAGAGCGACCTGATGTTGATCCATTAACCACAGATCATATTCTGGGCTGCTGAGTTTCTCCTCCTTTTATTATTCATCCTGGCAGAGCATGTTCCTTCAAAACTAAAGCCCCTTGGCTGTAATTTGGGCTTTCACTGCCCTGACTCAGTGTTGAATAAGTATGGCAGGGCCCTTAGCAAATTACACAGCTAATGTCTGCTCAACACCTATGGCCCTTTTTATGTCAGACCTTGGTGTTGCACAGGCTGCTGATGTCATGGCTGATGAAGAACCACACCTACAGTCTTGAGTTGTGCCAGGGGGAGGTCTAGGCTGGATGTCAGGAGGAAGTTCTTCCCAGAGGGAGTGATTGGCATTGGAATGGGCTGCCCAGGGAGGTGGTGGAGTCGCCGTGCCTGGAGGTGTTGAAGCAAAGCCTGGCTGGGGCACTTAGTGCCATGGTCTGGTTGATTGGACAGGGCTGGGTGCTAGGTAGGGCTGGATGAGCTTGGAGATCTCCTCCAACCTGCTTGATTCTATGATTCTAAGCCAGTAATGGCTGCTTACAGGCCAGAAGGCAACCATGCCCTGTGTTGAAATGAGCCAGCAGTGTGCTCTTGTGGCCAGGAGGGGCAATGCCAGTCTGGGATGGATTAGCAGAGCTGTGGTTAGATTGAGAGAGGTTCTCCTGCCCCTCTACTCTGCCCTACTGAGACCACATCTGGAGTACTGTGTCCATTTCTGGGCCCCCCAGTTCAAGAGGGACATAGAACTACTTGAGAGAGTTCTGCACAGAGCCACAAAGATGATAAAAGAATGGAACATCTCTGTTATGAGGAGAGCCTGAGGGAGATGGGGCTGTGCTGCTTGGAGAGGAGGAGACTGAGAGGTGACCTCAGCAATAGTTGTAAATACTTGCAGGGTGAGTGCCAGGAGGCTGGAGCCAGGCTCTGCTGGGTGGTGCCCGGTGCCAGCACAAGGGGCACTGGGTGGAAGCTGAGGCATAGGAAGTTCCATTTAAACATGAGGATGAATTTTTTCCTTGTGAGGGTGACAGAAGCTTGGAAGAGGCTGCCCAGGGGGGTTGTGGAGTCTCCCTCCCTGGAGGTATTGTAAACCCTTCTGGATGCATTCCTGTGTGATCTGGTGTAGGAGATCCTGCTTTGGCAGGAGGTTGGACTGGATGAGCTTTGGAGATCCCTTCCAGCCCCTGACATTCTGTGACTTTATGATGCTGTGAATCAAGAGAAGTGTGATGAGCAGGATGAGGGATGTGATTTTGCCACTCTGCTCTGGTATGAGACCCCATCTGTAGCACTGTGTCCAGTTCTGGGGCCCCCAGCACAAAAGAGACATTGAACTGCTGGAGAGGGTCCAGAGGAATACCACAAATATGATCAGACACCTGGAACATCTCCTTAATGGGGACAGGCTATGAAAGTTATGGCTGTTCATCCTGAAGAAGAGAATGTTCTGTAGAGACCTTTTAGAAGCCTTCCAGTACCTGAAAGGGACCTAAAAGAAAGCTGGAGAGGGAGCTTTACAAGGCCTTGTAGTGATAGGACAAGGAGCAATAGCTTAGAACCAGAATAGGAGATATTTAGACTGGATATTAGCAAGAAATTCTTTGCAGTGAAGGTGATGAGACACTGGCACAAGTTGCCCAGAAAGGTCACAGATGTCCCCTCCCTGGAGGTGTTCAGTACCAGGATGGATGAACCTTGAGTGATCTGGTCTTGTGGAAGGTGTCCCTAACCATGGGAGGGGGTGTAGAACTAAATGATCTTGAAGATCCTTTCCAACCCAAACCCTTCTAAGATTCTATGGGAAAACTATTTTTAAATGTTCAACTTACTAGTCCAGGGGCCAGTCTGCCATGCTGCCAGGCTGTCAAACAACAGGACACTGGGGACAGAGTGGCTGAGAGCAGCCAGGCAGAGAGGGACCTGGGGGTGCTGGTAGATAGGAGCTGAAGATGAG
>WAAF01003516.1:0-13299 GCA_013400475.1 Tricholaema leucomelas | reverse complement strand
CGAAAACAGGAGGCAACAGGCAAAAGCCAAAGGCAAAAGGAAGGTCCCGAAGGCAAAGGAGGGTGCCTTGTTTACTCAGATTGCCCCATGTATAAGCAATGTATGCAGATGGATGGGTCTGTCGGCCATAGCACTGTCCAATAGGCTTCTGTCGTCAGGCAGGGACATGCCATATTTGGGAAGGTCCCCAGGTCCTGTACCCCCACATATGGGAAGAGCAGGAGCAAGCCACACGCCCAACGCCTGAGCTTATGCACTGTGACTACCCTGTGGGCCCTGAGCAGCCCAGACAGTGTGGCGTCAGGTCCATTGTACCCCCAGTGTGCCTTCAACGTGTTTACCTCTGTCTGGGGTAGGCGAGCATGTCCAGACAGGGCAAAAGCAAAGTGAGGAATAGAAATAAGCCTATTTTTCGGGCCTACAGCCCCTCCATGACAACTGGGGCTTTTTCAACAGTCCTCGCTGAGGCCTGTCCTGCTACACCTTAACTTCTGTAGTATGTGTCCTTTGTGACTGGGGCATATCTCTCCCTTCTAGCCTGGCTACAAGAAAGACTTTAGACTGCAGGAGAAACACACTAGTGCTCACATACTGCAAAAGCAGAGCAGTATAACCATGCTTGGCTTCAGCTTCTACAGGGTTGCTTACTGCTCAGAACAGTTGGATCTTGTTTTCTCAGCCAGTGTAGATGGTTTAAACAGGTCTGATAGCCAGACAACCCTGAAGTCCCTGAAGTAAAATTTATTTTTTCTTTGAGAGAGACTTCAAGAATGAAGTACAACTGATGAAGTAGTGGAAATCTCACAAAGGACGATGCATGCTCCTCCTCAAGAGATGCATCCTATCAATAAATTCTTTTCTATTTCAGGGCCAAGATGCTTCAAAGGAGCAGGCTGTTTCACTATTTTACAATACAGCTCATGGATTACGCTGTTTTAGGAGTTATTTTCAAGCTTGTTTGTGTGAATAAAATCTTAAGCATGCAAAGAAACTACCCCAGGTTATCAAGATTAGATAATGATCTGATGTAATATGTGCTTCAACTGATATAAAACCAGTTTTAGCTTCATCTGCAAAGATGTCTGAGTGTCAACATCGGCTGAAGGAGCCTGCAGAAAGAGTAACCACGGTCAGCTGTGTAGTGCAGTGCAGAAGTTATTCTGAAAATGGCAGTGCATATCTGGAGGTCTGTAAATGGTCTTCATAGTTCCACAAATGTGTATATATCTAGTCACACCTGTAAGTAAGCTAAATTGTTGGAGAAAGTGAAAAATCAGACCATGTCTGAAAGTGAGTGAAAAATCGGTGGCTCACAGCTCTGCCTTGCCTGTCCTGCAAATTGAAATGCAACTCTTAAGAGGCCAAATCATAGTGGGACATGGTAGTAGTTTTGACTGTGCTCAGGTTCAAGGAATGGCAGCTGCCGTTTGAAGATGACCTGATGTTGCCTTAGCTCAATTTCCATCTGCTTAAACAAACGGCAGTCCATGAGTCCTTTCAACTCACGCACAGGGTGCCACTTCCTGATCCAGGTTTACTGCAATGCTGGTGACTGTGGTCCGTGTCAGATGGAAAGCCTACCTGTCACTTATCATAGAATCAACCAAGTTGGAAGAGACCTCCAAGATCATCCAGTCCAACCTAGCACCCAGCCCTGTCAACAACACCATGGCACTAAGTACTCATCCAGGCTTTTCTTGAACACTTCCAGGGATGGTGACTCCACCACCTCTCCGGGCAGCCCATTCCAATGCCAATCACTCTCTCTGTCAAGAACTTCCTCCTAACATCCAGCCTAAACCTCCCTGGGCACAACGTGAGACTGTGTCCCATTGTTCTGCTGCTGGTTGCCTGGGAGAAGAGACCAACCCCCTCCTGCCTACAGCCTCTAACAGTACTGGTGCCTTAAACCACTGAGGAATTTAAATCAGGTTTTTGTTGGTTGGGTCTGGTTGTTTTTTTTTTTTTTGTTTGTTTGGTTTGTTTTGTTCTTTTTTTTTAGTTGTTTGTTTGTTTTTATGTGGAATGATCCCATGAAATGTTACATGCACAGCAGACAGTTCTTTGCTACAGTCCTCCTTCAAATATGTGGCAACAAATCCCACTCTTGCAAACTTCCCATGAGCTGGTGGGTTGGCCCTGCTGATGGAAGACCAGAGCAAGAAGTTACCATAAACAGCTATCTTTGCGTTTCCCAGGGATGACACAAGCAGTACATTTTACAACGCCCTAATTTTAGCAAAGAAAAGTTCACTTTGTTAAATTTTACAGACCACGAAATTGCTAGGCATTATTTAAACATGTGTGATACCTCAGAAGTGTGCACTGACAGCAGCTGATCCATCTAGAAACTGCTGCATTAATGGCAGCTTCCAAAGAAAGTTGCAGATCAGGTGTGATAAAGTGCAGGACTGCTTCGTGTTAAGCAAGCTCTGCTTTCTGTACATCTAATTCTATTTTTTTTCCTCCTGAAAATACTCACACCCACACAATTTCTTTACAATAGCACTAGAAATGTTCTGTTCTACTTTGCATATAACTGGCTGCCATGCTGAGTATTTCCTGTAGGTTTTTTTTTGTATGTTTTAATGAAATTAACAACTTAACCACATTTCAGCTTGAACCAACTGAAAGGAAGGAATTCTGTTTCCACGTCTGCTTTGTTTTATCCTAGTACATGAATTGTTACTTGGATTTTTTTGGAGTTCAGTGGCAGAAACCTTGCATTCAGCCTTCTTTGGTCTCCATCTGAATGTGCATAAATTCTGTTAATACATCATGGTCTTGACTGAGAACTGCCAAATGTTGTGCAAATCAAAAGGCGCTTTCTAAAGAATGTGCAATCTAAAGAATCCTGTCGAATTGTAATTAATTCTCATTTCTCTTTGCCTTTTGTTTTATTCTATTGTGCTATTAAAAAACTTCCCTCTTTTCAAGAGGCTTACTATCTGTTCATCCACTTTGCATTTAGTTTTGGGCATCGTATATTTTCAATAAAACCAAAGTATCAGGAACAGTGTGGCCAGCAGGACAAGGGAGGTTCTGTCCCTGTACTCAACACCAGTCAGGCCACACCTTGAGTACTGTGTCCAGTTCTGGGCTCCTCAATTCAAGAGAGATGTTGACGTGCTGGAATGTGTCCAGAGAAGGGCAACAAGGCTGGTGAGAGGCCTGGAACACAAACCCTACGAGGAGAGGCTGAGGGAGCTGGGGTTGTTTAGCCTGGAGAAGAGGAGGCTTAGGGGTGACATCATTGCTCTCTACAACAACCTGAAGGGAGGTTGTAGCCAGGTGGGGTTGGTCTCTTCTCCCAGACAACCAGCAACAGAACAAGGGGACACAGCCTCAAGTTGTGCCGGGGGAAGTATAGGCTGGATGTTAGGAGGAAGTTCTTGCCACAGAGAGTGATTGGCATTGGAATGGGCTGCCCAGGGAGGTGGTGGAGTCACCGTCCCTGGAGGTCAAGAAAAGCCTGGATGAGGCACTTAGTGCTATGGTGTATTTGACTGGATGGGGTTGGTTGCTAGGTTGGACTGGATGATCTTGGAGGTCTCTTCCAACCTGGTTGGTTGGTTGATTCTAAGAGAGAAATGCTGTCAAAAAGAAATCCTGGGCAGTATCTGTTACCAATATAAGTCATCACTGTCATTAACCAATCATTGAAGAAGACAATCATATAACCATCAAGAAGGCCATGGAAATTCTCCAATTCCAGAATCTTTGTAGATGGGGGTTGGATTTTTGTGGAACAGAAGGCACATAGCCCCTGGATTTTTTTCAGAGAGGAGGCTGTGTGGAAAAGGGAAACTATAGGGAATGGTCTGTGGACACTGGTGGGATTTTCTCTCTCTTGTTTCTGAAATGCAGAAGTGATTTGGTTTACTGCCCTTCAGTGCACCTTGACAGAAAAGATGAGCTCGCCTTTGAGAGAGGAGAATGAAATTAAGAGTTTGTCCAGTCAGTCTGGCTAATGAGCCTGGCATATGGAGGTCCCTTGTGGAGCAGGGAGAGGCCACTGAGTTACAACCTTCAGCTGAGAGTGTCCAGAAAAGTGAGAGCGGTATGGCCACAGCTTGGAAAGAGAGGCATAGTCACAGATTTTAGGTTGGACTGGATGATCTGGGAGGTCTCTTCCAACCTGTTTCATTCTATGATTCTATGATTAGATGGTCTTTTGAGGTCGCCTCTAGCCCCTGATATTCTGTGATTCTGTGGTCTAGTAACCCCATGATTCATTTTGGAGAGCAGGAGAAAGGTAACAGTACAGACACCTAATTTGTAAGAATGACTTCTCCAGTGGAACAGATATTTTATGGACCTGATTCTACACCTGCAAAGCTCACAGTTGTTAGGGCTCCTATCTGGCAGCGAGATTATGTGTCCTTGCGTCTGCCCTGTGTGCTGTGAGTGCAGCTTTGAAAGGAGGTGGAGTAAGGAGAATTTCAACATTACTTTGTGCCTGTTGCTACTATCTGAGGAAAAGTTAATGCTCTACATGAGACAATGTTCCCCAAAAAAGATCATACCTATTTATAGGAACAAATATCAGCTCTTGTTGGCAGTCTAACATCTCCTCTTTCATTCCAAGAGTTATTAAGCTTCCAAAATTTATGAAAATTCAGCTCCAATACGAAAATGTAACTTCAAGCTGTCAAGCTCAAAGAGGTGTTGCAGCGGATAAAGGATATACAACATTAATGCTCTTGAGTTCAGGCCATGGACTGGCATTCTGCCCATGGAGATATGGTGAAGATAAGAACAGCAACAAAAAAAGTAACAAAATTACTTGGCATATATGATCACTGACTACTTGCCAAACTTTCTGACATAATTTTATTTCTAGGGTTCTACATAAACTCCATTTTAAAATACTGTAATTCTTGCCTCCTTTCCATTAAATGTCTTTATGAGACACTGAGGATTATTCCAAAGTGCAGGAGCTGCCTCCTGTCTATCAACTACCCGGCATAGAGAGCTCTGATTTTTTGATTTAGCTCCACAAGAAAAGGAAAACAGTCACAGGTAACTTGTTTGTGGGGCACATTTTTCCATGCAGATCTTCGCTACCTCATGGAATAAATAATTCAAGGATCCACAGGAGCATGAGACACACTTCTTATTATTCACGTGCTCTAGACCTTCTGAACAAGAACTGGGAGACAGTTATCAGTGCTGTAGCAGGGCAAGAGACCACTCACAAGTGAAAATTGCAGATGCAGTTGGTGAGGGAAATTCAACTTTGTGCAACAAGTCAGAGTAAAAACCTGTGTGTATCAATGAGGAGCAAGGGGATACATTGCTGTTGAGTTGTACTGATGCAAAAGGATTATTTTAATCTGTCTGGGAGCTGGTTTTCTCCATTTTCACATCCAAGCACTTTCTGGGAAAACAGCTCATCAATGAAGTAGAGAATTGATTTGGAACATTTGCAAATCCAGCACTTAAAAAGCTTTTTTTTTCTTTTGTATCCTTATCACACCATTTTTTGTGCCCCTCCTCTTCTATTTTCTCTCCACAGGGTCAGGTACGGATACCTGAGCTGACTTCAATGATCTGGAAATGCCACTGAAAGCAGCTCAGTGTCAGCAGCCCAGTGTGCCAGGCTGGCTCCCTCTTTTTGCTGAGGAGAAAAAAGCCTGTCCTTTACCTCCAAATAAGTGTTGATAACATAAAGCCTGAGAGACATGATCTATCTCTTCAGGGTTCCCAGATCAGGCTCTGCTTGGTCTCTCACTTCCTCAACCATGTCCGCTCCCAGTCTCACATGCTCGCACCTTCTTTTTTTGTCTCTTTGGGGACATGCATGACAGTAGGGCTAAGAATACTTTTGGCCGAGAGCTTCAAAGCTACCGCAGGAGACAGATGCATCATTCTCATTGAAGTTCATGGGAGCTAGCTGTGTGTCTAAATTCTCCATGCTGCTTGGAGAGTCTCTTTGTAGTGGGTGATCTACCAATATCACTGTGGACTCTGATTCAAATAACATGCATGATCAACGATATCAAACTGACAAGCTGCTGATATTATCTTGGATGCTCACTTGAATCCTGCTTTGGCCAGACTTTGTACTGTCCTCCACCCTTCCCGTACCCTGCATCACCTGAGTTGCCCTCCATGCTTGCCTGCTTGCCAGCTTCCGCTCTGGAGGAAGGTCCTCCCTATGCCCAGCAAAGCTCTAGTGCAAAACTGCTATGCAAGTGGAGATCTACAGGGTCAGAGTATCCCTGGGAATGCAGATGGTTTCTCCAGCAGGTCATGTGTACTTGATATCAAGGGGGAATATAGACCTGCTCATGCTGCAGTCTCTGTCACTGTATCCCTAAACGATCTTGGTTTTACAGGGCAGAGAGCGCATGGACAGGTTTGTGACTCACTTGCAGGAGACTGTACAGGCTGCTTCACTCCTCCCAGATGCTCATTGGTGTTTCAATGCCTTTTTTGGTATGAGATTGGCATGGTATTGTTCATCACTAGTCTACTTACAATTAAACTGTCTTCATCATTCTGCCTAAAACAGTTGGATCACATATTTGTTAGCAACACTGATCCTTTATGGTTTTCAAAGACTCCATTTTATAGAGAATAATAAAAATGGAATTAGGATGCAAGTGTTTCTGGTCTTGGCTTTACACATGGATTTAGTGAATACTGTGTGCTTCTTTGTCTAAAACCCCTTGTACTGCAGTACTAACAAGAGTAGTGCCAGTAGGAGAATTTAAAGGCAACAAGCCCTAATTTATCTGTTAGTAATGTAAGCCCTATCTGATGTGTCATTTATCTTCTTTCAAGTCATCACCCCGACTTAAGTTTCTTCCAGATTTATTTTCATGCCCACAAAAAAGTCTTCCAAGCTTTTTATGAAGACTGGAGATAGAAATATCCACATTTCTTTGCTTGTTTGTGTGTTTTTTTGTTGTTTTTTATTTGGTGATGTTGTTGGGTTGAGGTTTGTTTTGTTTTGTTTTGAGTTTTTTTGTCTTTTTTTTTTTTTTTTTCAAATTCATGTTTTTCCCCACTGGTGTTTGGAATTAAAGGAGAAATCTCTATGATCTCTAGTGCTGGAAACCTGAAAATCAAAAGTGCTTTGGTTTTGCATTTTCCTTCCTATTTAGACAAGGCAAAATCTCCCTCTCACCAGTGCAAGAGCAATCACAGTCTCACAGTATCACCAAGGTTGGAAGAGACCTCACAGATCATCAAGTCCAACCCTTCACCACAGAGCTCAAGGCTAGACCATGGCACCAAGTGCCACGTCCAATCCTGCCTTGAACAGCTCCAGGGACGGCGACTCCACCACCTCCCTGGGCAGCCCATTCCAGTGTCCAATGACTCTCTCAGTGAAGAACTTTCTCCTCACCTCGAGCCTAAATTTCCCCTGGCGCAGCTTGAGGCTGTGTCCTCTCGTTCTGGTGCTGGCTGCCTGAGAAGAGAGCAACCTCCCCCTGGCTACAACCACCCCTCAGGTAGTTGTAAATAGCAATAAGGTCTCCCCTGAGCCTCCTCTTCTCCAGGCTAAACAATCCCAGCTCCCTCAGCCTCTCCTCGTAGGGCTGTGCTTGAGGCCTCTCACCAGCCTCGTCGCCCTTCTCTGGACACGGTCAAGCATCTCTATGTCCCTTCTAAACTGGGGGGCCCAGAACTGGACACAGTACTCGAGGTGTGGTCTAACCAGTGCTGAGTACAGGGGCAGAATGACCTCCCTGCTCTTGCTGGCCACACCATTCCTGATGCAGGCCAGGATGCCATTGGCTCTCTTGGCCACCTGGGCACTAAAAGGAAAGAAAAAACTCAACTGCCTCCCCCCCCAAAAAAAAACCACCAAACAAACCCATCCAACAAAAGAAAGTGTGGCTTTGTGAGGAGAGGATTTTCCTTTAAACTTCTTTTATAATTATATCACACTTTCCTACTGCTCTGATGACTATTTCCCCCCCCTCCCCACATTATTGCTATTGTTTCTCATCTAATACAGAACCTGCTTAGATTTGAAACTGTTTGAATTGTCTTTTATAAGGAGGCTGCACGATGGAGGAAGGCTTCTAGATTTTGTTAAAAGATGTGCTACTGGCACACAGAGCCCACAGAATGACTCATTCCAAGGGAACCACAGCTGTATCAACAAGACACTTATCTGTACCTGAGACCTCGAATGCTGCAGATATTACAAAATAGGTTTCCTTTTTAATAAGACTTTGCTTTGCTTTTTATATATGCCAAGAAGCTGCAGTAGACAATGCCACGGGCTGATGTACTTAATGCTATATATTACACACTGAAACAAATTACTATTTGGCTGCAGAAGGGAAAGATTAATTGGATATCCTGAGGCAGGACATATTGAAGGTGGTTTGGGTATCTTGCAGATAGGACAGTAATCTGTGACTACTCTGTAACTTTAAGACACCAAAACTTTCAGCCTTGGATTGTCTGTGACTAACATAGAGCTCTCCACTTTTGCATGAGCATAAAGGACACTGCATGGCAGAATCAGAGAAGACTATAAAGCCCTGGATGTACAAGTGAAAAATACTGATGCCCAAGTTATCTTCTAGGGCAGCCAGAAATGGACATATAAGGCATATCAACGTCCGACTCTGTGTCTATTGCCGTTGAGAAGGTTTTGGCTTTTATGACCTCTTCAATGACCTCCTTGAAGGAATCCATAGGTTAGGTCTTTAGAAGATAGTGGGGTCCAAGAGACCTGGAAGCACAAATTCCTCCAAGATTGGTGCATTCTTTGAGTAAGAAATCAAGTAAAGGTGGCAGGAGATCTGCCCAGATGAGCAAGGACTTTCTGGAAAACCTCAGATGGAAGAAAGAGCACACTATGTGGAAAAAGGGACTGGCTACTTGGGAGAAATATATGAATGCTGTCAGAGCATGTAGAGAGGCAATGACGAAGACTAGAGCCCACTTGGAATTTTATCTGGTGAAGACTACAAGGATCTTTGAGTACATCAGCAGGAAAAAGAAGACCAGAGAAAATGTGGGCCTGCTACTGAGTCAGGAGGCAGCCTTGGTAACAGAGGTGACACAGAGAAAGTGGAATTGCCCATTGCCTTTTTTTGCTACAGGTTTGGGGCAGTGTGCCTCGAAAGCTGTTTGGCCGAAAGGGATCTGGAGGTTGTAATAGACAGGCAGCTGAATATGGGCCAGCAGCGTGCCCAGGTGGCATGAAAAACCAGTGGCATCCTGGCTTGGATTAGAAATGCTGTGTGCAGTAGGAATAGAGAGGTGACTGTGAAAAATTTCTTTACTTTGAGGCTATTGGTTCTCCTCCAAAGATACTCAAAACTGACCCAGACATGACCATTTGCAGCCATCTCTAGGTGAACCTACTTTAGCAAGGAGAGTTGGAGTAGATGACTCCCAGAGGTCCCTTCCAATGCTACCATCCTGCCCTTCTGTGATTGAGCTGCTTGTCCTTTTTCTGTAGGTATGGAAAAGATGCATATACAGTGAAGTATCATTTGTCAAGGAAGTACCCAACAGTTAAAGTGTATTTGCTGGTATTAAACCTATTTGTTCTGTATGTGATTCACTGGAAAGGTGCTATATATGATTATTTAGTTCTGGGAAGTGTCACTATCACACACTGCCAGAGACCAGCCCAGCCTGAGATTGGAACGCCCTGAGAAATCTGATCTTCATATGAAGCCGACCCTGCTTGGAGCAGAGGGATGGACTAGGTGACCTCCAGAGGTCTCTTCCAGGCTGTGTTATTCTGTGATTCTATGGAAGGTTCCCATATCTATTCAGAGACATTTCCCTGTAAAGCCTCCACCTGGCCATGTGTTATTATTGGATTGCATAGGCCACACAGGGAACATCAGCCTCTTCCATGCTATGTCTGGCAGGTGAAGAGAGAAAAGTTACAGTGTGTGTTTGTCAAACCATGCGTCCATACCACATCTTGCAGGTAACTCTAGAAGGGTTAGAAACAGTGAAAGACAATGTCTGAGCTCTGAGAACACATTTGTTAAGAAATGCAGTGAGTGGGCTTTGCTGGGGAAAGCAGCGTATGGTAGAGCTTCATTATCCTGCACCTGACCAAAGACACTAGGTCAAGGAGTACTCACTCAACTTTGTTCTCTAAGTGGCAGCGGATTAAAAGCATTCCTGGCTTTCAGATAGAGTAATAGAGAAATTGTTCATGATGGTGGCTTGGAACAGAAATAGACTATGCTATATTTGCATCTGGCACACAAAATACCAGGAAAATGGTGACTTTGGAGCAAAACCTCTCCTCCTTGAAGCTGAAAAGCTGTAACTCATAGCTCAGTGTAAAAGCAATGGCTATAAAAGTTTCCTTTGCACTGTGTGCTATTTACTGCTTTGTGGTGAGGCCTAGGAATCCTAGGTGCTGTTGAATAGATTGAACACAGCTTCAGAACCCTGATAAATCTCGTGTCCCGAACCTTCTTTTTTGCTCATGAGATCTCAAGAGTAGGAAATAAAATGTCCTGCAATAGCAGACAGGAAGAGACCATGTGCCTAAATAAGTCGGATTCATAGTCCCGTTGAATCCTTTTCTGCCGAGTTGAAGGCTTTGTGTGTTGTAGCAGACTCTTATCAGCTAAATGGGCTGGACTTTGAAGAGTACTCCTTGAGGAACCACTCAAATATAACAGTCGAAGATAAGCTTTAAAAACTCATTGTAATTGTCTGTTTGTTTTCTTTAAAGTGTTGCTCAACACAATAGGTTGTTACTAATGGGCACTTAATAAAGACAATCTAAATTCCCAAGAGAACGATATATCTGGCATCCCATAAAGCTATTGCAAACAGATGTGCAAGGGTGTCCTGGAGGTCCCGTGTACCCCAGAAATTTCCTCTCCCTCTGTGGTTTGAATGGGAGAGGAAAAAGACGCGAACAGACCTGTTTCTCCCTCCCTGCCCTGCAGGCGTGAAGGGGGGAGCAGGGGAGACCCTTGCGGCATGAGGAGTGCCCCAGTCTTGCACTCCTAAGACAAGCCCTGAAGGACTTCACTTTAAGCGTCCTTATTGTGTGGCTTATCGCTTCTTAACGACCCTGAAGGTTGCTGAAAAGACCACAGGACAGACCTTTGAATCGTCCTTCTTTCCAAGCCAGCTGTCGTGAGTAGCCTACGGCCCAGCCTTATTTTGATAGTGGGGAACGCTGTATTTAATAGCACAAATCCTTTTCCAATTACTGACTTAAAATTAGTCAAGTTTACCTGTGGCATCCTATTGTGTAGATATTCTCAAACAACCAAAAAGAACCTGCTAATTAAATCTAAATTATCTTCTGTATATAGTTTTGGGGCAGTTTTCAGGAAAATAAAATAACTCTATTTTTATAAATTCCTGACTCGGCCCAATTAATTCCTGCCTCCATAACAAAGGGCAGAAACGAAAGTCTGCTTGACCATTGCTGTAGAGCTCAAAGGACAGGGCAGGCACAAGCGACAGTGAGAAACGGATTAATTCCTTTTATGATCATGGCAATCTTTTGTGATAATGTGATAATGATTTTTCTTTGATTAATAGGACTTGCAAAACTGAAAGAGCTGAATCTCTGTGGTTCCCTCTTCCACAGGACATGTCCACCCTAAATATTTTTTTTTGTCAATGTTACCATGGTAGATACTTCAAATTTAAGTTGTCGTTTATTCACATTGTTGAATCTGTCACACTCCAAGCACTGAGCAAATTTTAACTAAGGAAAAAATAGATAAATATGTGATGAAGGTGGGAAGCATCGTTCAGGTGATAGAAATGAGACCATGATGATTCACGTGGAGAAGGAGGAGGAAGTTTGGAAGGAGATTTATAGCCAGGGTATGGGTGATACTGTCAGGTAATGGAAGTGGTGTAAGACTGTGAACTGTCTACTAAGATGTAGTGCAAGTCATTCTCATTGGTTCATTTTATTTTTCTAGGTACTTAAGGTTTCAAAATTCCAAATACTTCTAATTAAAAGAGGAAAGAAAAAAGTTTCAGTTATATTCAAGTTCCAGTTTGTTCAAGAAAAGCCTGGATGAGGCACTTAGTGCCATGGTCTAGTTGATTGGATAGGGCTGGGTGCTAGGTTGGCCTGGATGATCTTGGAGGTCTCTTCCAGTCTGGTTGATTCTATGATTTTATGACTGTGGAGTTGCCACCTACGCCAATTGTGGCAGAGGGGAGAAATTAATTGGTGCGAGATGATATTCTATAAAAATATATAATTTATTAACTCCAATATTCTGAACTCTCACTACCCCCAACCACTGAATTTTAATATTATTTAGGATCTTTCTAGGAATAATATCAAACAGTAACTTGTTAATAACTAGCAAACATTCAAACTATAAACACAGAGACATTTCCCCACAGCAAATACCTCTTGGGGTCAATATGCTGCTTGCCCAGTAGCTGGGCCCAAGCTCTTTCTGCTCTATGGCAGAAGGCAGTAGAGAATTAACAGAGGCATTAAAGCATTTACTCACAAATTCTTATTAATTATCAATCACCCTCCGGGGCTATGTCACAGCCTATTACAAGTGTCCAATCTTCAGGGGAGACTGCCTGTGGACGCCGAGGCTGGAATTCTCCTGGCTTCAAGGGGAAGGACAGTCTCTGATCTTGCTCTCCTGGCTTCTTCTGGACACTCTGTCCAGGGATTCTTAGGCAGGGCCTCAGGTGCAGAGGGATGTTGTGCAGTCTCAGCACGATGTAACACTGGCCATGCAGGCTGATTGCATGCAGACAATGCAGAGTCTGCTCCTGGTAACTCGGCAGCAGTGGATCTTACCAGGCAGTGATAAGGCAGCGGGCGTGCAATAGGGTGCATGGCTGCACAGAAGACTGAGCTCCGTAGATACAGGCAGGCTTAAGCATAATAATGAGAGTGAGGGAGAGAGCAAGCCTAAGCATTTTATTTACCTGTGTAGCTCCATTTATCAAATGTGGGCTGAGATAAATGGCCCCTTGGCCACCAAAATGAACAATCAGCTTGGCAGTCAGCCAAAGCAATACCAGAATAGGGAGAAGCCATAGGCCTGGACCTTCCAAATATGGGAATAGCGTGAGCCTAAGCGCTGGTGGGCCATAAGCTGGGCGCATGGGCTTCTACAACCACATTACACAATCAGGGGCACCAGGCAGGCCAGACATTATGGCACCAGGCCTATTGTTCCCCCTTTATCCATTTAATGTGTTTACCCCTGGTTATGGGCAGAAAACCATGTCCAGGCAGGGCAAGGCATGAATAAGCCTACTTGGGCCTATGGGGCCTCCACGACAGGAGTCAATGTGGGAGTCAATGTGGGAAACATCCCTTAAAAACAAAGGGGT
>WAAF01003514.1:0-30312 GCA_013400475.1 Tricholaema leucomelas | reverse complement strand
AAGCAAATGGAGGGTGAGGTTAGAAAGCAAGATGGAGTTCAGCCAGCAGCCTCAGCCCAGAGCAAAGTGCCCAGCGAAGTGCAGAGCAGAAGTGACTTCATCTACTGTTTTGCTTTTCCTTTCTACACATCTCAACAAGTCTGTGAGGGAAGTAGACCTCACCATCGTTTTCATTTCTCAGCCTATGATCTAGTTCTTCTCACCAAAACATTCTAGCTAGGCTCAAACTAGCACAGCCATAAAGCAATTAGATTAGACTTGAGGCCTCTTGTTTTGCAAACCACGTTTCTTCCAGAGGCGCATTGATCCTACACTTTCATTCAGCTCAGTGCCCTGCTTTCAAGCCCATGGCTTGTGCTTCAGTGTACCAAATTCAGACATTGCTATAAAGTCACTATATGTAACATTGCTATACCCAAAAATGAATTCTGTAAAAGAAGACATTAAAAAGCATGCATTGTAATACTGTTTCAAAGTAATTAAAATCATCTGATTCTAGAAGAAAATAACCTAGCAAAAGGCAGAAATTTTAAAACATGGGTAATAATTGCACATAATTACACACCTCTGTCTAAACAATTGTGTCCTAGCACAATCTTAGCAAACTACTGCAATCTAGAATTCAGTTTGCTGCTAGCTATAAAGCTGTACAGTGAAGATGGTAATGGAGCATGACATAATGGTCAAAATCATGGAGAATGAGATCTTTGCTGATGAATCATAGAATCATAGAATCGTTTAGGTTGGAAGGGACCTCAAGGATCATCCAAACTGCACACAGTACTCCAGGTGGGGTCTGAGGAGAGCAGAGTAAAGGGGGAGAATCACCTCCCTTGCCCTGCTGGCCACATTTCTCTTGATGCAGCCCAGCACAGGGTTGCTGTCTGGGCTGCATGTGCACACTGCCGGCTCATGTTGAGCTTTTCATCAACCCAGACCCCCAGGTCCTTCTCCTCAGGGCTGCTCTCAGCCATTCACCACCCAGCCTGTATCTGTGCCTGGGATTGCACTGACCCAGGTGCAGGACCTTACACTTGGCCTTGTTACACGTCATGAGGTTGGCCTGGGCCCACCTCTCCAGCCTGTCCAGGTCCCTCGGGATGGCATCCCTGCCCTCCAGCAAGTCAACTGCGCCACCCCGCTTGGTGTCATCCGCAACCTTGCTGAGGGTGCACTCAATTCCTTTGTCTGTGAAGCTTTTGCATTCTCAGAAACTCGATCATGCTGGAATTTACTGCTCATAAAGAAGGATTTATTGGGGTAGTTCATTCTTTCCATACCAACTCAAACATGTAGAATCATAAAGTGATGTAAGAAGTAATGCTGCTTGAAGACTGAGGTTGAGAAAATGTGAATGTTTCAATGTCACAGGATAGCCTTTCATGACTACTGCATAAGTATGTAGCAAAAGCAGTGCACGTTGGTTATAGGGATCACACGCACAGGGACGACCACAGGAGAACTGATGCAGCCGGAAAACTGTTAGTGGCGAAGTGGAGAATGCATCATGTTGTTTTCTGTATGACAATAAAGCCTTGATATTCAAATCTAGAAAAAAAATGCTGATAATATTTATAGTTGCTGCCATTTTTTCAAGAAATATGAAGCTTTTCTCAACACCTCCCCCAAAAAACCCAACCCCCTCCAGAAAAACACCACCAAGAATCTCAAAACTACAGCAACAACAGCAAACAAAACCCCCACAACCTCATGCCCAAAACCAAAGAGGGAAAGAAATTTCCAAATGTATTGTAAAATCCTCCTGTAAGTCAGATATAGGAATAGACTTGATCTTTTCTTTAGGCTGTGAGAATAAACTTCACAAATCATGCTCAGAAAATAGCTGCTGGGAATACAATTATGCTTCCCAGTTGGGACTTGCCTGAAGATACGAACAGTTGGAAAGAGTCTCTCTAGGAGGCATAAACAGTTGGTGTGTGGTTTGTTGAAAATTATCTTCCTAAAGGTGGTATCATGAAAGGACTGGTATCTAAGATTGTAAGAGGAAAAATAAAGATAACAATGATAAAATCTCCTATGACTATTAGAAGTCAGTAACAGCATCTTAATGAATCAAGCAAGTTGTCCAAACAGACAATACTTTTTCTTTCTGGTAAAGATGCTTTATGACAGATTTAGATACTGATGAGATCTCAGAGGCCCAGCATAGCCTAAAGACAATCAGATTTGTTATCAGTATTCATTTATCTAATGAAGGCTTACAGCCCTTTAATACCTGTATAAAAGTAAGTGATTCTTTACATCTCTTCTTGTATCAAGTCTGTCTAAATGAATAAAGTTGTGACAAGGATTGCTGAAAGCATAGATGTCTGATATTTTGTATGGCTGTCATTATCAAAGTAGATGAACCTTCAACTTTTCTTTAGGGCAGCAGCTGGCTTTCTACTTTCCTTGACTTTCTCTCAAGTGGTGGAGGCAGGATTTATTCACATGTGTGGATATCCAGCAGACGAAAATATACTTCTTGCTGATGGTTAAATCTGCTAAGGAAAACGGAAAAATCGATGGGAAATGCACATCAGGTTTGCTTAGGGAAGGCTGCTGTGTTGCACCCATGGCACACAAAATAAATAGCTCTTTAGCCTGGAGATGTTGATCTTGAAATTTTTGAGCAATTTCTCCCTCAGCATGTATTCATTCCCAATCCCACTCAAGGGCTGGCACCTGGAGCTGTTGCTAAGTGGTGTATCTGCCACATGGTGGAAACATAATATTGATTTTTAGGAAAATCAATTCCCAGTTTCACAAGATCAAAACCAGAAGATAGCAAAAGATAGACTCAACTTTATTCTATAATGATAATCATTATACTATACAGATTCTTGAAAGAGATGCATAGCTAAGAGACATCACATTGATTTACTAGTAATAAACTCTGCCTGTTACGGTTCTAACTGAGCTGTTTGAATCTCTAGATATAATGCTATTGATCAGAAGCAGTAAGTGTCTTCTTATCTGTAAATAAAGAATTCCATTCTGTTTTTCAGGCCCTTCAAATTGGTGAAAATGTGGAAAAGCACAAAAGGGGTGGCAGATGTCACTATAATAGTTTATTTTTAGGAGGAAAAGTAAAAAGATGTTGAGTTTTATCAAAACTAGGAGTACCAAATCTGGAAATTAATCATTTGAGCAATACTATTTAAAAAAAACAAAGGTATCCTGACAGGTTTTTATGAATCTCAATCTTCCACAGAAAATTTATTATTCATTTATTATCTTTCTTTAACTGCTGAGTGTGCCTTGTCTCACTTATAAAATAATTGAGTATGAAAGTCTTTTACATAGAATCATAGAATCATAGTAGGGTTTAGGTTGGAAGGGACCTCAAGGATCATCCAGCTCCAACCCCCTGCCATAGGCAGGGACACCTCCCACTAGAGCAGGCTGCTCAAGGCCTCATCCAGCCTGGCCTTAAACGCCTCCAGGGAGGAAGCATCCACAGCCTCCCTGGGCAACCTGTGCCAGTGTCTTACCACCCTCACTGTAAAGAACTTCCTCCTAACATCCAGTCTAAATCTCCCCTCTTCCAGCTTAAACCCATTCCCCCTCGTCCTGACATTACTAGACCGTGTAAATAGTCCCTCCCCAGCCTTCCTGTAGGCTCCCTTCAGATACTGCAAAGCCACTCTAAGGTCTCCTCGAAGCCTTCTCTTCTCCAGGCTGAAGAGCCCCAACTCTCTCAGCCTGTCCTCATAGCAGAGCTGCTGCAGCCCTCTGATCATCTTTGTGGCTCTCCTCTGGACTGGCTCCAGCAGTTCCATGTCCTTCTTGTGTTGGGGGCTCCAGAACTGCACACAGTACTCCAGGTGGGGTCTGAGGAGAGCAGAGTAAAGGGGGAGAATCACCTCCCTTGCCCTGCTGGCCACACTTCTCTTGATGCAGCCCAGCACACGGTTGGCTGTCTGGGCTGCATGTGCACACTGCTGGCTCATGTTGAGCTTGAGAAGAACTTACTGTCAGTGAAAAAAAAAAAGCCCTTAAATGGGAAATAATGACAATACATATGTCAATCCAACATTACTATATATACTTGAATACATTTGTGATAATAGAGCTAGCAAAGTATTTATTATGCCATTGAAATACTGTTTGCCTTGAGATCAATGCACACAAGAAGAGCTGCAGCCAGAGCAGCAATACAATTAGTTGAGACAGGCAGATTCTTCTCTGTTAATACATTCAAACATTTATTTAGTAGTCTACCACTTTATTAGCATAATTTAACACAATTTTGTCACTTGCAGAAAGAAACCAAACAATCTAGGCAAGCAATAGACATGCTTATACACACTTAACTGAGTCCATTAAAACAAAATAATCTGTTTAAAATGTGTTTTGACTCTGAAATAAACTATCTTAATTCAGATTCCTCTGTTAAGATTGTGCTAGTTTGATCCTAGCTAGAATGTTTTGGTGAGAAGGACTAGATAGTAGGCTGAGAAATGAAAACAATGGTGATGTCTACTGCACTCAGTCTTGCTGAGATGTGTAGAAAGGAAAAGCAAAACATTAGATAAAGTCACTTCTCTTGGGCACTTTGCTCTGGGCTTTGCTCTGGGCTCTTTGCCTGCTGAGGAGTTGAGGCTGCTGGCTGAACTCCATCTTGCTTTCTAACCTCACCCTCCATTTGCTTTTGTGGCTGATTCACCTTTGCTTCTTAATCCTCTTGGCCGAACCTCCATTCTTCCTTGGGACTGGGGTAAGGTGGAGAGGGGTAGGCGGATTGTAAGGGGGTGGTTGAGAGCCCCTCCTGGGGACTCAGGTTTCTGGGAGGGGAGTTGTTTACATTGTGTATTTCTGTATATATCTGTATCTACTGTAAATATCTGCTTGTACATTGTGCCAGCTGTAAATATAAGCTTCATTCAAATTTCCAGAGCCGGCTGAGTCTAGTCTGGGTGATTTCTAGAGTGTGGGGGGGTGGGGGACACCCAAACCACCGCAAAGATCCTGATTCAAAACTCATTGAGTTATTTGAACTATTATTGTAGACCTTAATGAGTTATGCACCAGTTCCAGATCAGTGAATATTTGTAATTTATTTTGATCTTCCTGGATAAAAGGAGCCACTTAATTAGAACCTATGATCCTTTTATTATAATACAGAACAATTTGTTCCTTTTCCCCCCACCTTGCAATGAAAGCATTAGACTCTGCAAATATTATTGCTATCTTCATGTCAGATACAGATCCACAAAATTAACTAAAAAGGAAAAGGAAGTATACAAAGTAATCCACTTTGTCAGCATTTGTGCCTTTTGTACAATGTGGAGATTGACAGAAGCAATATTTTAAGATTATTCATTTTCCTCCTTGCTAAACAGCAATATGGTACCTGGCACTAATTTAGAGGCAGAGAATTCTAAATAGCAGTTTAGAACATAACAAGACTGAGTAAAAGTTCTTATCTGAAAACACTAGATTATAAATACATTATAAATATTACATTATGAAATGCTAGTCAGTAAAAAATGCCAAGATCAGCACTGTATTTAATTTTAATGTCTGTATCCAAATTGATTTCATTTTCCCTGTGAAGAACTTCTAGCTTTCCTTGATGATATTGGTCAGAGAATGTTATATGTATTGAATCCATGTCCAAGTGGAGGCCAGTGACAAACAGAGTCCCTCAGGAATCAGTTCTGGGACCAGTCTTGCTCAACATTTTTGTCAGTGACATGGACAGAGCAGCCTCAGGAGTTATGAGTATATAGAGACAATCACTTCCCCATTCCTGGTGACCACACTGTTCTTCATACAAGATGGAATACTGTTGGCCTTCTGGGCCACACACCCACCTCATACACAGCTAGCCCCCATAATCTCCATGTTTGACCAACAGCTCCATGTCCATTTCTGCCAGACAGCTTTCCAGTCACTCTTCCCCAAGCCTGCTGTATTGCTAAGGTTGTTGTGATCTGCTGGTGGAGCACCATGGGTAAAACTGACTCTTGGTTCACCAATTTGGTTAGATGGTCATTCTCCCCTTTATTTCCATGTTACAGTGAGTTATATGCTTACTTGGAAGAGGCTTGCACAGCTAACTTAGTTTAAGATTGGTACATGTGGAAAGCACAGATTGGCCCAGGGCTATGTGCATGGTACAGATAGGTCACAATCCTGCAGGGTCAGCCCCCTATAGCTGGCTGACCCTGCCCCATTGCAGCTGGCACTCTACGTCCTGCAGCTGCATGTGGGGCGCTATTATTTACTGCCTAGCTTCCCGCCTTCAAGGACATTTCCCAGCATGGGTTCTCATATTTATCATTTCATGTCCTGTTAGCAAAAATCCCTCCACAGTGACCCAAGTGCAGGATCCAGCATTTGGCCTCACTGAATCTCATATGATGGGCCTAGGCCCATTGATCTAGTTCTACATCAAATAATGTAAAATATATTGAGGTATGTGTTGGCCTTCGAAACAGCTGAGCACATTGTTTTTCTACCAGGCCTTGCTTTCTGGTTGATTGTCACATACAATGGAGGGTAATTAATGATGAGAGATGGTATTTTTTCCCAAAATTAATATTGTTTATTAATTTTGATATTCAGGACTCTCTTGCCATCCACTCAGTACTTTTAATAATGATTAGGTTCTTCACAATGGTCATGAAAACATTATATAAAGGAATAACAGAATCTGGAACACTCAGGAAATAATTAGCAATAACACAACATTAAACTCAATTGAGCTGGAAGAGAAGTTCTTGCAGTCAATACACCACTTGCCTACTAGATGGACTCAGGAAGCTCCTTTCTGTTTAAGACAGAAGGCACTTGCAATTAGAGAATTTCTCAAAGAGTTTTGCTAAAGGCTTTGCTAAAGAGGCTTTGAGTATTCACTCACAAAAAATATATCTCCAGATTCCCTGGTGCTAATTACAGTACCCTAGACAGTACCCAAACACTTGCAGGGAAATCTGTTGGTGTCTTCTTAGCCATTGAGGCTTCTGATCTTCTCAGGCTCTCAGTGCAGTTGCTGGGAGAAAAGCAGACAATCTCTGACCTGGTGCTGGTTCCTTCTGGACGATCTGTGTGTCCCTTCCAGGGCTTTCTAGTCTTGGCAGGAGACTTGTAGGCAGGATGTCTTGCAGCTGTGCAGTCTTGGCAGAAGACTGGCAGGTGTCATGCTGGCCAAGCAAGCCTATCATGTGGAGCATTTAAAGCCTATCCCTGGTAAAGTCAAAGCTGTTTCTAGGCAGACAAACTCAAAGTATCAGGGTTTTTTTGCAGCAGGGCTAGTTTATAGATTAGCAGATATAATGCTACAGAGCATGGCAGGATGCAATCAGACAGTAGCACTAACAGAAGCAGAGAGCACGATAAGGCAGAAACTCTGGTGGCAACAGCAAGCACATTATGTCTACCTGTTCATCTCTTATCAATGTAGCCTGAGTCTAATGGGCCTTTGGACATACATTAGCCAATCAGAATGGCACTTTGGCAAGCTTAACCATATTAGGTTAAGCCAGGGCTTACTTTTATCTTTTCAGGGCAGAACACAAGCGAGTGTATAAACATGTGCAGGTACCATGTGAACAAATGTGCTAGTTTGAGCCTAGCTAGAATGTTTTGGTGAGAAGAATTAGATCATAGGCTGAGAAATTAAAACAATGGAGAGGTCTACTTCCCTCACAGTCTTGCTGAGATGTGTAGAAAGGAAAAGCAAAACATTAGATAAAGTCACTTTGCTTGGGCACTTCGCTCTGGGCTTTTGCTCTCAGCTCTTTGCCTGCCGGGAAGCTGAGGCTGCTGGCTGAACTCCATCTTGCTTTCTAACCTCACCCTCCATTTGCTTTGGCTGATTTCACCTTTGCTTCTTAATTCTCTTGACCGCACCTCCATTCTTCCTTAGGACTGGGGTAAGGTTGAGAGGGGTAGGGGGAAGGTGAGGGGGTGGTTGAGAGCCCCTCCTGAGGACTCAGGTTTCTGGGAGGGCTGTTGTGTTTCTGTATTACTTTTACCTTGTCTATTTCTGTATATACTGTAAATATCTGCTTGTAAATTGTACCAGCTGTAAATATAAGCTTCATTCAAATTTCCAGAGCTGGCTGAGTCTAGTCTGGGTGAGTTTCTAAATTGTGAGGGGGCAGGGGACACCCAAACCACCACAAGAAGTTTGGACAGACATAGAGGAACCAGATCATTTTGTCTTCCTTTCCCGTGGTTGCTTCTCCAATCATGAAGAGGGAGAGCAGAAAACATGTCTGGGCAAGCCAGGACATGTTTGGGCCTATTCTGATCTACTTAGGCCTTCCACAACACACAGACACAGCCACCCTGTAAAAGTCTTGACAAACACTGGGCCTTGCCAAAGACCTGATAAAGACTTCGTGGTCTCTATGACCATAAAAACCCAAATACCTTTTTTTCAGGCCACCAGCTTGCCTTTGTTGGACACTTGTCTCCATCTAATTAGAATGGCCACGGATCAGACTTAGAGTATAAATGGAGCCTGTCTGGAGACACCATTTGAGTCAGTTCTCAGAGTTTGCACGTGGAGACTCTGCCCTTGGGTCAAGTTGCTGCTGAAGGAAACTTCCCTAGATTAAGTTCTCACCCCTCACGCTTTGCTAAGTGATTATATCTTCTGGATACATCCTTAAGTGAATCCTTGAGTAGCCTTTTGTGAGTGATTTTGTGCACATTTTGGGTCAACTTTCTAAAGAAGAATATTCCTCAAACTTAAGAATTATTTGTGTAGCATTATATTCCTATCTAATACACAAATTTGTGGCTTACTTTTGTGCATTTGAGTGCTGGATATTTTTTGGTTGGAATAAATCTTCATTTTGGGTAGTTATTTTATGGGTACCTCTGCAAAACTAATGCAAGACTGTAAAAGCAGGAGATATTTGGCCAAGTGTCTATGACTTGTGACCGCATTTAAGAATGCTGAAGCACATCCAAGAGCTACCTGTACCAATGCAAATCAGGCTTCAACAGGGGCTGTGAACTAAGGTTGCTTTAATAAGGAAATAATGGAGTTGGGAGAGATGTAGTTTCTTTGGTCTTCCCTTCCATGTATGCTCTTAGAGAGTAGCTATAGTTCATGCTCATGTTCAGAAGCCACAAAGGAGTTCCAATTTTCACAGTATGAGAATCTGACTAAAAAGGTAAGAAACATGTGAAAGTAAACAGCTTGACACTGAAGGTGAACTGACAGCAGCTACAGCGATGTGCTCCATGCAGAGGTACAGGAGTTCACCTGCGTAGCTGTCAGTGGGAAACTATATAGATCTAACTGAGGTGAGTAGCAAAGAAAATAAAGTAGATTGTAAATATTTTTAGTGTTTTTTCCCCCAGTAGTTTCAGACCATTCAGCACAGCTGAGGCTGTGACATCCACCTGCAGTATTAGAATACAGACACATGTTTCTGTTCTTTATGTGTGCCCTAGAAAAAGTTAACAACCCACGACCAACTACTGAGCAACTGAAAAAACACATAAATGCTGCAGAAAGCTTTCAATATCCTTGATACACCAGGAGGCAGATCTTCACACAAATCATCACTGACCTATGGAATCAGCAGAAACACAATTAATTTCCATTTTTCTCTTGCAGAGGGCAATGTGGCAGAGTCGAGAGGCTGAGGGAGCTGGGGTGTTTAGCCTGGAGAAGAGGAAGCTCAGGGGGGAGCTCATTGCTATCTACAACTATCTGAAGGGAGGCTGTAGTCAGATGGGGGTTGGTCTCTTCTGACAGGCAACCAGCAATAGAACAAGGGGACACAGTCTCAAGTTGTGCCGGGGGAAGTATAGGATTGACGGTAGGAGGAAGTTCTTGCCAGAGAGAGTGATTGGCATTGGAATGGGCTGCCCAGGGAGGTGGTGGAGTCACCGTCCCTGGGGGTGTTGAAGAAAAGCCTGGATGAGGCACTTAGTGCCATGGTCTAGTTGACTGGCTAGGCCTGGGTGCTAGGTTGGACTGGATGATCTTGGAGGTCTCTTCCAAACTTGTTGATTCTATGATTCTATGATCTTGTAACTGTTTCCCACAGTCTTCATCGCCAAGTCATTGAGTTGTCTTTCGGCATCAAACTAATCTTTGCGTCTCAGTTTTACCTATACAGGAATCAAAATGCAGCAATGACACAGACTTCATGTTCTGTGCTCTCACAGTAAAAAATTCACTTGTGCATTTACAAGTGCCCTTCAAAACCAATGTTCCTGGAGGTAAACAATTAGTGACTTTCAGGTAAGAAAGGCTTTGTAGAGCTCCTGGTGAACCTGAGAGATGCATTCCTTTGGCTCAGAGGACACAACTTTTCTTCATAGACTATTAACTAAATCCCTTCTTGGCATAAGGAGATGTAATTCCGTCGAGTGGTACTCAATTTAGCTGGCAGCAAATGTACTTTTCTACAGGATATCCTGTTACAATTGTATCTTCAGTATTAGTCCCTTTCTTGATAAGCCATGCAAATAGCTTATATATTAGGTTATTAATTAGTAATACTTTGGCTGCTCCAAAAGAAGCGCAGCAGAATAATAAGGAATATTTGGCAATTACATAAACTTGAGGGTTTGATCTATCCATAGATATATGTACTTAAAGGTAAGGAACTTGAAAGCTGTGGTTTAGACGTATAGAGCATATATGTAATGGTGAAATGAACACTGCCTTGAAACTTTCATGAGTGTTGGAATTCAGCATTTGTATTTCTAAGTTGTTACAAGTGTCCCTGACAGCCATTATTTGTGCCAAACATAATCCTCCTGAATAATTTCTAGGAATAGTTGACATGTTGGTGGGATCATCTCTTATTTGCAGCACAGTCACTGTGATATGGAGAAAATAATAGTACAGCTGCAGGCTGTTCCTTGACATCTGGCCTCAGGGTCAGAGAGAGTCTCTCAGGCATGTTTAATGTCAGAGTATAGATGCAGATGCTGAAACTAGACTCCAGCCCTGGTACCAAAGTACTGGGAGAGAACATGACCCAGTTCAGACATGTAAACCTGAGGTGATGTTATAGCCCAATACTCTATTGTCTCAAAACAATACATGGGGAAGGATGTGGGTGTAGTCTATCTGGACTTCAGCAAAACCTTTGGCACCATCTAGCACAAATAGCTCCTGGCAAAGCTGGCAGCTCGTGGCTTGGACAGATTCACCCTGATATGGGTCAAGAACTGGCTGCAGGGCTGGGCCCAGAGAGTGGTGGTGAATGGTGCCACATCCAGTTGGCAGCTGTCACTAGTGGTGTCCCTCAGGGATTAGTCCTGGGCCCAGTCCTGTTCAACATCTTTAATGATGATCTGGACCAGAGGTTTGAGTCCAGCATCAGTAAGTTTGCAGATGACACCCAGCTAGGAGCAGGTGTTGATCTGTTGGAAGGTAGGAGAGTCCTGCAAAGGGACTTTGACAGGCTGGATGGGTGGGCAGAGGCCAATGGGATGAGATTGAACAAGGCCAAGTGCAGGGTTCTACACTTTGGCCACAACAACCACAACAACCCCAATTAGTGCTACAGGCTGGGGACATGCAAAAATGAAAAGAATGATTACAAAAAGGTGTGTGACCAAATGATAAATGTGAAACTGATCCTAGGAACATGGATTAGAATGTAGATTAGAGCTGCAACTATGTTTTGGTTTTTGGTTGGTTCCCTTTCTCCTCCTCCTCCCCTCTCCCCCCCAGTCTGTGGTAGTTTGAAGCTAGCTAGAATGTTCAGGTGAGAACTAGAGGATGTGAAAGAGAAACAATGGTGATGTCTACTTCACTCATAGGCTTGCTGAGATGTATAAGAACAAGAGTATAAACATAGATGAGGCAGTTCGGGCACAGCCTGAGCTCTGGGATGCATTTTTCTCTCTTACCTCACCCTCTGTCTCTCTAATCAACTTTACTTCCTAACTCCCCTGGCTGACCCTCCATTCTTCCTTGGGGCACAAGGCAACATCTGGGGTAAGGTTGAGGGGTGGGAGAAGGTGGAAGGGCTGCTGGGGACTCAGGAAGGTGGAAAGGCTCCTCCTGGGGACTCAGGTTTCTGGGAGGGGAGGTGTGTTTCTGTATTCCCTTTTACCTTGTCTATTTCTGTCTATAACTGTATCTGCTGTAAATATCTGCTTGTATATTCTGCTAAGCTGTAGCTAATAAGTTTCATTCAATTTCCAGAGCTGTCTGAGTCTAGTCTGGGTGATTTCCAAAGTGGGGGTGTGGGGAACACTCAAACCACCACGCCACCCTACTTGTTACTGCACAATAAAGTGGTCTCACTTACATAATAAGCCTTAAAAGAAAAAAAAAAACAAACCCCAAACCCAATACAAACCAAAGAAAAACAACAAACAAATCTATTGATTAGGTTTTGTTAGGCTGACACTAATGTCTTCCTCACTAATCTGTAATGTCTTAGTTGTCGTGGAGGGGGATTCTGCCACCTACGATGGTTTGTGGCGAAGGGGAGAAACCAATCGGTGCGAGATAGGTTTTATAAAAGATATATTTCATTAAACTCAATATTCTTAACTCTCGACACCCCTAACCACTATATTAAATAGGATTCTAATAACGGTTATGAAGACCTTATTGGAATAGTCACAAACAGCTTATTAATAGCTATGTTACAATTACTAGCACACAAACTATTAAACAGAGAGAGAGTTCTCCTCGCAGCTACTGCCACTTGGGGTCTATATACTGTTTGCCCAGCAGGGTGGGATGAAAGCTTTCTGCTCTGTGGCAGGCACAATACAAATTACAGAGGCATTTACTCACGGTTCTAATTTATTATAAATCACCCTCCGGGCTATGTCACAGCCTATGTAAAGTGTCTAACTCCTCAGGGTCTCTGCCCGTGGACTCCAAGGCTGGCATACTCCCAGCTTCAGGGGCAATAGTCTCTGACCGTCTGCTGCTAGGTCCTTCTGGCTGCTGTCTCCAGGGAACTCGTAGGCAGGATTTGCAGGTGGGTCAGAGGAAAGACGATCCCGTGCAGACAAGTAGGTCTGCTCCTGGTGACTCGTGGCGATGGCACACACCAAGGAATAAGGCAGTGGGCGTGCAGTGGGATGCACGGCTGCACGGGGAGTCTGAGCCCCAAAATGACAGGCTTAAGTGAGCTCTGCAAGTAAGTACGCAGGCTACTGAGCGAGTCAATGCACACGTGGGTGAGTGAGCTGGCGAGCGAATGCACCGGCACACGAATGCACTTAGCACGTGAGCCTGTGCATGTCTATTTATGAACTGTGGGCCGAGATCAATGGTCTCATTGGCCATCAATAACCAATCAGGTCTGCAGTCAGCCAACCTTGCCATAACAGGCAAGGAGCCACAGGCCTGGACTTTCCAAATATGGGGCTCACATGGGCCTAGCACCCGGCAAGCGTGAGCTGGGCACGTGGAGGCTTACACAACCTAAAGCCTGGGCAGGCCAGACTGCACGGCACCAGGCCCGTTGTGCCCCTCTGTGCTGGCCATGTGCTCACCCCTGACTATGAGCAGGAAAAACATGTCCAGGCAGGGCAAGGCATATGCAAGTCTATTTTTGGGCCTATGGGCCCTCCACAACATTAGTGTACTCTTAAATTATCCCATTTGTTTTAACTTATGCCCTGTTGCTTGCTTATATCTTGCTTATATACTTGAGTTTGCACAGTGCCTTTCCAGTATCTGAAGGGAGCCTACAGGAAAGCTGGGGAAGGACTATTTACACAGTCTAGTAATGTTAGGACGAGGGGGAATGGGTTTAAGCTGGAAGAGGGGAGATTTAGACTGGATGTTAGGAGGAAGTTCTTTACAGTGAGGGTGGTAAGACACTGGCACAGGTTGCCCAGGGAGGTTGTGGATGCTTCCTCCCTGGAGGTGTTTAAAGCCAGGCTGGATGAGGCCTTGAGCAGCCTGCTCTAGTGGGAGGTGTCCCTGCCTATGGCAGGGGGTTGGAGCTGGATGATCCTTGAGGTCCCTTCCAACCTAAACCATTCTATGATTCTATGATTCTATGATTCTATGCCTAGCACAAAGCTTTTCTGAAAGAAAGAGCAGGGCAATTAAATGCTGGATAATACTAAATGTATAATTTGATTAATTATATAATTCTTTATTTTTGTGAAACAGGCTTGCATTTCCTCCTGCATTTTAATAATACAGTAATGGTTATTGTAATGAACTCATTAAAACCGAGAGTCAATATTAATGGACTATGAGAAGGATCTTTATGAACTCCATTGGCAGGCTACAAATACTGGATTAATATAAACTGCAGAATGAGTCAATTGGTTGTACATTTATGAGCAATCAATTCATATTACTAAAACTGCCTTAAGTTAGAAGTAAACATTATTAAAATACCGATCTGGATCCTTGTTAGATGTAAATCAATAAAGGGAGGTCAGCCTAAACCAGCTGCAGTTTTGAAACAGCATTTTAGCAAAGGAAAAGTTGTTTGTATTGATAAAAATATTGTCAATATTAAATCATCAGGCAGCTGCCAGAATAGAACGATGCCCTGCTGATACTGGTTTAATGTCCATCTGTATATTTTAATAGCTAGAACTGTGTATCTATATAAGAATTTCATGCAATTTTAATTATTCTAGTTTCTGGCTGTGTCTTCCCACATTAAAAACGTGTTTGTTTGGTTTTTTTTTTTTAATTCAGGTACCATTTTCAAACTTTTCTCCAGGCTGCAAGAGTTAAACACTTTGTTATTTCGGATTACAAACGAGTTAATTTTGTTGTGCAATTGCTTGTGTTTAATAGCCGTTGCAGCAAAAATTGCAAGAGCCACAATAAAATTGGAAAAGCTGACAATGTGGCATAATTCAATTATGAAAATCCAAACAAATAAGAGCTGCTAATGCCCATGGAAATGTTATCCTTCAAAATAATTTTTATAATTAAAAATAGGAGTGTGGTAAGTTGCCATAAAATAGTTTTAATCCCTTGTAATACCCTCCAGGGATGCCTAGGCATTGTGCAGTAAGACTGCCTCTAGAGCAGAGGTGGACAACAGGGCACTGAATTTGAACTTTCTTAGTGCTGTCTAAAGCTTCTATTTCCTGGTTTATGCCCTGGTTAGTGATGAGATTTTTACAACGTTGCTGTGCCTGGAGATGGGGTAAGGCATGCAGAAGGCTGGCACGATAACCAGGTCCTAGCACATGAAGCAGTGAGCTGTAAAAGTATGGGACTACAGGACTAGCTTCTCTGTTTCTCCTTGGCTTGCTGGCACCTGCTGTCATGGAGGGCCTGTGGGCCCAAAAAATAGGCTTATTTCTATTCCTCACTTTGCTTTGCCTTGCCTGGACATGTTCGCCTACTCCAAACAGAGGCAAACACTTTAAAGACACATAAGGGGGACGATAGGTCTGGTGCCACAGTGTCTGGCCTGCTCAGAGCCCAGGTGGTAGACATGTTGTATAAGCCCACACACTTAGCGTGTGGCTCACTCATGCTCTTTCCATATTTGGGGGTACAGGACCTGTGGACCTTTCCAAATTTGGTATGTTCTGGCCTGCTGCCAGAAGCCTATTGGACAGTATCATGGCCAACAAACCCATCAATCTCAACACATATCTTATAAATGGGGCAATCCAGGTAAACAAGAGGCCTTTTGCCACCCTCTCCATTCTCCTCCCGTCTGCCTGCTGCCTGAGGCCGTTGCCTTTGTCCCACGACACCCTGCACGGATCCAGCGGACGATCGAACGAGGCGTTCCCAGCAGCTCGTCGCCTTAACCTGCTGCTTCAGCCCGATCCTGCTCATTGGCCCTTCTCAGACAACGTGCCCCAGACTCGAATTGAACTATTAGCCCCACGGGAATCAACTTCATAGCATTCATCATACATATATTTGGGGACCACAGATACTAAGGCTTCTGACTACTGAGTACTCAAACTCTCTTAATTCAAGTTGCAAAGGAACTTTATTAACTCTACCAGCGGTGCTTTATGCCTCAAGACTCCGATCGGAGCTTTTCTAAAGCCTATACCCAATTGTTTAATTCAACTGTAAATAGACATTCTGTGGAGTGATTTTACTAACAGTGTACAAAGGATTCGTGTGGGTTAGCTGTATATAAGTTCAGGGGAAATTCTTTTGTATATATTAATAAATTATTTAATAACCTTCAAATTGGCCTTGGATCTCCCCAAACCCAAATTCAAACCCCTCGACAACACCTGCTAATATGCATTCTCCACTGGAAGTCTTACCAGCAATGGAGGAATTGTCAGTGACTTTCTCCTGTCTGAAGTCTCTCACATCTGATGGGTGCTGCACTTATCACAAGACTTTTGACTTAAACTCTTCTTTCTGGCTGCCTATTTTGCTATGGACTGTAGGAACTTAACTACCACCCCTGAGTCTTAAATCCCTCTGTTGAATCTGTTGATAAGTTAAACAGTGGAGAGACAGACACAAAACTTCAAGCAGAAGTAAGAGAAAATAAGTCTTGTTTCTTTATTGAGGAAAAGAGACATAGACAAATAGGACAGAAAAAGAAGTCAGCTAATCCTTTCTCTCTCTTCCAGTTTTTATTATTGTGTGCTGATATGTAATATATTTTCTTATAAAGCTCTGAAAAAGTCTAATCTGATTTTGAGTAATTTTCCTTCCATCTTGACTCTAAAGTCGGTAAGGGCTATACGTAACAGTTTTGGATTGCCAATCTGAGTCAGGGGTTTGAAGTGTTCAAACACAGGATTTTGATGTGTGCAACCTAAAAAATACTGAAATGATCCTGGGATGTTCTATAATGAGCAAATCACCTCAAATTTAATGGTTGTCTCTTTTCATGGCCATGTCTTATTCAGTAGGTTTCACCTTGTTGAATGTATATTTTACAGGCAAGTTCAAAATGTGCACACACATTGCAGCAGCCACAGCAAGTCCCTGCTCAGAGGCAAGAAATAAGCAAAGAAAAGGAATGGATACCTCAACCATCTCACAGATCTGTCTCTGGAGAGTTGCATGTTTTTCTAATGTAGCTCAAAAAGAGAAAGAGAGAGAAGAAAAGAAAAAAAAAAAACAACCCAACTCCATCCCACACTATTTTCTGACCTTAGGTATAGTTTTTTATCTTGTCAGTGTTCATCTCTTTCACTTTTCTTTCCTGGACATTTGAACAGATGACCAGGACTACGAATGTCATTTTTAAGAATCCTTCTTGTCTCATGGGCAGAAGAAACTTTATAAGTTGATCTTTCTTGTCTGTTTCCACAGTCATTCCAAGATACATAAAAATGACAGGAATAACTCATTTCCTTTTTCAAAGGTTGGGGAGGGATTGCCTTTTTTTGTTAGTTATGTTTTCATGGTTTTGTTTGTTTGTTTATCTTTACTTGTGAATATTTGGCAAGGCACAGAATTTACTAGTTTGGAAAGGTTTGAAAGTACATGAACATTTATCATCTAGCAGTCACCGTAAAAAGCTGTGTGATCCCAGCTAGTAGGGTTATTTTATTGTGTACTGAGAGAAAAGCATTTTCCTCTTCATATATCAGAGTAGCAGGGACTTGGTAGGTTGATAAATTCTCACAAGATACGCTTACAGCAGGCAAAAGTAGACAATTCCCGTTGAAGTAACCACAGTATCTCATGCTGGTAGTGGTCATGACTACTTCAAACACAAGCTATGATCAGCTTTTGAATATAATTACTTTTGAAGTTAATTATAACATTTGTTGGGAACTGGCTGAAGGAAAGGGGGTACGAGCACCTAGAAGCTTGTACAATGAAGCCTTGGATGTAAGGTCTGCATATTGGGAATGCAGTAAGTCACAGAACTGTGTGTGAAGAAGCTCAAAGGAATGTGGCCTCGAGCTTTCTGATAAGCAGCTCCCTGGGACTGTGTCCAGGATGGGAGGGAGTCTCAGCTGTAGCAGTAACCACAAGTAGGGGGGAATATGCAGATTAACAGCACCGCGTTGCATACTGGACGTGTCGCCTCTTGCTCACCTTAACCAGAAGTCATGAAAGATACCACAGGTGGGGGGAATATGCAAATACCAATCTTTGGATGTACCACACTACATGTTGGGTATGCTCACCTTTTCTCACTGTGACCAGAAAATTAGTCCTCTGTNCGAGGATTGGAGCACTGGGGAAGGTAGATTTAGGTTTTTTTTTTTTTGGGATGGGGAAAGCTTCAAGGAGGTTTGCCATGGATGGGTAAATTGCTGTGTAAGATCTATCGCTGTATTTCTCTCTAAATACAATTCTGTATTTTCTCTCCAATTTGATTTGAGACTTTCATTTCTGTTGGCTGTCTTTAGAAAACCCACGACAGGCCTTAAAGATTATCTAGTTCCAATTCTCCTGCCATGGGTATAGGCACCTTCCACTACACCAGGTTGCTCAAGACCTCATCCATCTTGGCCTTAAACACCTCCAAGGCGGAGGCATACATGGCCTCTCTGGGGAAACCGTTGCAGTGTCTCACCACCTTTACTGTAAGGAGCTCCTTTCTAATATCCAGTCTAAATCTACCCTAATCAAGCTTCAATCCATTCTCTCTTATCCTATTACTAGAAGACCTTGTAAAAAGTCCCTTCCCAGATTCTTGCAAGCCCCCTTCAAGTCCTGGAAGGCAACTGAAAAGTCTCCCCTGAGCCTTCTTTTCTCCCAGAGTCAGGAAACCTCTCTGGTGCAATTTGAGTATGTCCTAGCTCAAGATGGAGTGCTGGGTTCCTACTACATAATAGAGTACATTGTAATATGTCCATGTAGGACATGTTTAGTATGAAACACAGCACCAGGAGGGGCCTGGGGCATGCCTAGATCTTAATATGGTATGCCATTGAAATTTGGCTAAATGATGCACCATGAACTTGTGCAAGGGACCTATTCTCTACAGCTGTAAAATTTAACATCTAGAACTACTGATTTCCACTTGCAAATAAACTTCTATGTAATACAGCTTAATGCAGTGCTGTCAATCCTCTGAGCATTGTCATTCTGCCAGGTCAGTAATAACTACCCACAATAGTATCACCCATGCTGGCCTGCCCCCTAATTCTCACCCACAACTTGTTTGCCCCTGGACAGAACTATAATCAAGCTGCTCCTTCATGTGAAGAGTAGCTCCATCACCTTGTTTTGTTGACCTGCCTCCCCTAGAAAGGACATAGCCATCCATGACCAGAATCCAGTCACATGAGCTGCCCAACCATGTCTCTGCAACTGCCACCAGATCATAATCCCTTGACCAGACATGGATTTCTAACTTCTGTTTGTTTCCCATGCTGTGTGCATTGGTGTATAAGCATTTCGGGCAGCGAGCTGAGCACACCAATTATGTCAGGCTAACTGGGAAGGTGAGGCAGGCTCAGAAAGCATTTGCCTGCCTCCCTGAAAGACCTGTATCGATTCCCCTTCTTTTCTTAGTCCACTTCCTTCTGCCTGGTGACACGAGGAGAGGGGATTCTCCTCAAGGAGCCTCTAGCTTTATGTGGCATGATTCCACCAATCTATTTCAATCTTGCATTTGCTAATTCTTCTCAACCTTACCACCTCCTCCTTCAGCTCCACCACCCCTGGCTGAGCAAATGATCAATCTGTTCACATGACAGGCAGGTGTCACTGCCTCCCGTTGGAACAAGCACCAGGAGAAGGCACTCTCTGCAGCTGGGCACCTGCTCTGCCATGTTTTTGCACAGGAGTTCAGTCTGAGTTGCCACATGCCTCCTGGCAGTGGCTTTTGGCAGTGTTATGATGTTATAACCATGTTATGTCCTCTTCTGGGAGTTCTTTCCTCAGGCTTCATTGGTTCCAGAGAACCTGAAAGCTGCAGATAGCTGCAGCACCACCTGGGCACAACAATCCCAGGATGTTATGGAAGAGAGTCAAAAGCCTTGCTCAAATTGAAGTAGCCCACATCCACGTCTCTCTCTTCATCTACCCAGCCAGTCATGTCATCATAGAAGGCTATCAGATTTGTCAGACATGATTTCTCTTTTGTGAAGCCGTATGGACTATTCCTGACAATCTTCTTTTCCTCCACGTGCTTAGAGATGACCTCCAGAATGAGCTATGCCACCAGGCTAGCAGGTCTGTAATTTCCTGGGTCCTTCTTGCCCTTTTTGAAGATGAGTCGTGTTGTATTTCCTCCAGTACTCAAATACCTCTCCTATTTTCCAAGCCCTTTCAAAGATGATGGAGAGGGCTCAACACTAACACCAGCCAGCTCCTTCAGTACTCAGTGGGCACATTCCATTGAGGCTTATGGATCTGTGTGTGTCCTAAAGGGGAATTTCTGACTGAATAAATGAGTGTTGACCTGATCTTCCTCCAGCTTGGAAGAGTCTTTCTCCCTTCATCTATACTTTTCCCCATCTCTAGGGATTGAGTAGTAGTCTGACTCTGACTACTGACTGCAGTCCTAGTAGTGAAGGATTCTTGACTCTATGATGTAGCAAGTGCAACATTCAGTAACTCTGTCTTCTCTATATCCTTAATAGGGCATCCACCTCATTCAGCAGTGAGCCCATAGTTTCCCTCATCCTCCTTCTGCTACCAATGTACCAGGTGCAGCTCTTTGCCAGATTAAATTCCATGGTTCTTCACCACCTTTCGCATGGGAACAGTTGGGCTCGATGATCCCACAGGGCTTTTCTAATCAGAGCAATTCTATGATTCTACTTTTAAGTAGGATCAGCTGACTTTTGCTGCTCACTGAAAGCTAAGGTCTGAAGCTGACTGACAAGAGAATGCCAAGCATTTTGATTAACTGTGCAACAACTTTACATTGGCCTGTATGAAAGGGTCCATGAAAGCCTGCAGCACCACTGGGTAATACACATTTCCACATTGGGTGTTAGGTTTTCAGCAGTTAATTTCCATCAGTAAGTGTGACAACTTGAACCTTACCATGAGTTAATTATTTAAGGGGTAACTGTGGCTAATCAAGTTGGATACTTCACTGTAGGATGTGTTTTCTTTTTATACACATTCAAAGCCAGTTCTTTTTATGTCACATTTCTCTGCTATTTTCTACTAGTCTGTGGATATGTTATTGCTTTCTGTAGGAAAAGCTACTGCAAGCCAAGAAACTACATGAATTTGTCTTACCCTAGGTTTCTGACCTTTTCCCCAAATGAATCTTCCTTTTCTGATTTATTTTTTTTACCCTCTCTTTCAAGTTATCTTGATAGTACAGCTAATCCCTCATTCATATTTACTATTTTTTCTCTCAGTGGGTATAGGGCAGCAGGCAATGGAGTTCTGGCATCTTAAATGAGCTGAGGAGTTAGTCTGAGTTGATATTACTATAGTTTTTTATTAGATTTTTTTCTTTTCTCATCCTCAAAATGTGTGTACACATATTTGAAAGGTCATTATTTTATTTTGCTGAAAGATGATCATATCTTTTCAGACATAATTATAAATGGTTGCTTTTCATTGTCTTTTCCAACATGCTTTATTTAGGGTGTACTGAAAAGGGAATCTGATAGATGATAACTAAAGAAATTAAACAGTCATTATCTCCTTCACAAATTCTTTGCCTGCTGTCTTCGTATTCACATTTTATTTGCTGTGTACCTTCCCAGAGCTGTATTGGTGAATGTTAGTGATGAAATGTTTGGTTCTACTCTATCCAATTATTCTCAGGAAATTAAGCCCCACACAGTATATACTTTAAGCATGATGATATATTCCCACAAATCAATAATAATGTCATGCATACAAAGGAGCTCACATTCTGATTAGTGAACATTTCACTAGCTGGTGAAGAAAGAATAGCAATTAATGAACAAAGGGTTTTGGAAGGGACAAGGTAGGGTTGGGTTTTTTTTTGTTTTCTTTCTTTTTGGTGTCATTTTTAATTACCTGGGAAAACAGGTTAGGAAATATGCAAAAAAAAAAACCAAAAAACAAACCCCCCAAAAAAACCCTCTCCAAAACATTAACACCTGCATTGCAGTCATTTTGAAATGGTATTTTCCTAAGCAGTTTGGCATGAAGAAATGGCAGAGCCATCCAATTTCATAAGCAGAAAACTTATAGAATAGAAGAGAAGAGACCTCCAAGATCATCCAGTCCAACCTAGCACCCAGCCCTAGCCAGTCAACCAGACCATGGCACTAAGTGCCTCATCCAGGCTTTTCTTGAACACCTCCAGGGACGATGACTCCACCACCTCCCTGGGCAGCCCATTCCAATGCCAATTACTCTCCCTCTGAAGAACTTCCTCCTAACATCCAGCCTATATCTCCCTCGGCACAACTTGAGGCTGTGTCCCCTTGTTCTCTTACTGGTTGCCTGGGAGAAGAGACCAACCCCCACCTGGCTACAGCCTCCCTTCAGGTAGTTGTAGACAGCAATGAGGTCTGCCCTGAGCCTCCTCTTCTCCAGGCTAAACAACCCCAGCTCCCTCAGCCTCTCCTCATAGGGTTTGGCCTTAGTTATATAACAGCAACCAACTAGTAGATTAAGCAATAAAACTAGATTAACATAATGTGAAAGAACACTGAAATAAGGTGTGGAGTTTTTTACTTCATTTACTCTGCTGTATATTAGAGAGTCTGTTGATTGAAGTGAAAAATGCACATGCTCTGATGCACTGAGATGAGAATTTGAGGTCAAAATTCTAATTACTCTGATCAAAATAGGAGAGATGATTTAGAGACGATGTCTTAGTTTACAATGATGAAAAAGAATCTTTTTCCCACCTAGAATTTTGTAATTCTGTTCACTGGTTAAAGGTATTGTATTCTTTTCTACACATCTTTATTCACTGCAAGATCTTCTGTCTTGCAAAACAGTCCTCTTTAGATATTTGCTGTTTTTCTTTATGCTGTTAGTTTAATAGACTTCAGAAATTATTTGCTATCCCAAACAAGTGGAACATACCACCAACTCCTGTAATAATGCTGTTACCAGACTGTAAAGTTTACTGACTTATTACCTAGTCACTCACAGAAACTGCTTGTGTCCACTGTTGACACACATCCCAGGGAACACAAACATACTGCAAAGCTTAGGTTGGGATCAATGGTCTCAAAGGTCTTTTCCAACCTGGTTAATTCTGTGCTTCTCTGTTGAGTATATGGCATTACTCAGAGATGAATGAAGTTAAGGCTGGATGAGGCACTTAGTGCCATGGTTTAGCTAATTAGAAGGGTTAGGTGGTAAGCTGGACATCCCAGGGAACACAAACATACTGCAAAGCATAGGTTGGGATCGATGGTCTCGAAGGTCTTTTCCAACCTGGTTAATTCTGTGCTTCTGTGTTGAAGGGTTAGGTGATAAGCTGGACTCGATGATCTCAGAGGTCTTTTCCAGCCTGGTTAATTCTGTGATTCTGATTCTGTGATTCCATGAAGGAAAAAAAATTCTCCTCTTCTCTTCGTCATCTCAGTAGAAACAGGACAATAGAGGCCTGTATTTTGCTTTATTATTAACTCAATCTAAAATTCAGTGTAGAGAACTCTGTCTTATCTTCCACAGCTCCACTGTGAGCCAGGCAGGCACATTGACATAGAAGTATAGCAAACTGCTGAAAGAATGTGAGAAAGAGATTAAAGAAATGGAATGAGATGACTGTGGTGGTGTATAACAAGGTTGACATAGATATTTCAAGAGACATCAGAATCTAATCCTGATTTTACTTACTTATTCCAATAAGAATATAGGAGCTGGAACAGTAACAGAGAGCTGTTTCTTAAACTCATCTTTCTTACTCCACACTATGACAATATGAGAATTTGATACATTATTCTTGACATTAATGAGGTTTGTAACCACATGAAGAACTTGATAGTGTACAAGTTCATGGGCCCTGATAGGATACATCCATGGGTACTAAGGGAATTGGCAGACAAGGCCACTAAATCACTCTATTATACTGCAAAAGTCATGGCTGCCCAGTGAAGTTCCACTGGTTGGAAAATGGAAACATAACCCTTATTTTCAAAGGGAGATCAAGGGGAATAGCAAAAATTTCTATAGGTATATTAATGGTAAAAAGAAGACCAGGGAAGGTGTGGGCCTACTCAGGAAAGAAAGGGATGAACTGGTGACAAGTGACATGGAGAAGGCTGAGGTTCTCAATGACTTTTGCCTCAGTGTTCACTGGCAAGGGCTCCAGCCACACTCCTGGAGTCATAGAAGATAAAGGCAGGGACTGGAAGAAAGAACTGTCCATTGTGAGTGAAGATCAGCTTTGAGACCATCTGACAACCCTGAAAGTGTTCAAGTCCGTAGGACCTGATGGGATATACCCATGGGTGCTGAGGGAGCTGGAGTATGAAGTTGCTAACACACTCTCTGCTATGTTCCAAAAGTCATGACAGTCTGTTGAGGTCTCCACTGACTGGAAAAGGGAAAACATAACTCCCATTTTCTAAAAGAGAAAGAAGGAAGAACCAGGGAACTACAGGCCAGTCTGTCTCACCTCTGTGCCTGGTAAAATCATGGAGCATATCTTTCTAAAGGCACTACTGAGGCAGAAGAATACCAAAGAAGCGATTTGGTATAATCAGCATGACTTCACCACGGGCAAATCCTGCCTGACAAACCTGCTGGCCTTCTATGGAAAGGTCAAAACAGCAATAGGCAAGGACAAGCAACTGACATCCTTTACCTGGACCTGACCAAAGCCTTTGACACTGCCCTGCACAACATCCTGGTCTCCAAACTGGTAAAATATGAATTTGCTGGGTAGACAACTCAGTGGATAAAAGATATGCTTGACAGCCACACTCAAACAGTGGCTGTCAATGAGTCCACATCCAAGTAGAGGCCACTGATAAGTGGAGTCTCTCAAGGATCATTACTGGGACCAGTCTTATTCGACATCTTCATCAGTGACATGGACGGTGGCATTGAGTGCACCCTCAGCAAGTTTGCTGATAACACCAAGCTGTGTGGTGCAACTGAGATGCTGGAAGGAAGGGATCCATCCAGAGAGACCTTAACAGGCTGGAGAGGTGGGCCCATACCAACCTCATAAGGTTCAACAAGACCACGTGAAAGGTCCTGCATCTGGACTGGGGCAATTCCAGGTACCAATATAGGCTGGGCAGTAACTGGCTTGGGAGCAGCCCTGATAAAAAGGACTTGGGGATACTGGTGGACAAGAAACTCAACACAAGCCACCAGCGTACACTTGCAGCCCAGAAAGCAAACTGTATTCTGGGTTCAATCAAGAGAAGTGTGGCCAGCAGCTTGAAAGAGGTGATTCTCTTCCCTCTACACTGCTCTCATGAGACCTCACCTTGAGTACTGTGTCCAATTCTGGAACCCTTCATGGTTTTTGAGAGTGCACAGAAACTCCTTTACCCTTCCTCAAAGGAGTAAAAGGAAATGGACCACACGGTCAAAATAGCAGCTGTTCATTGATAGCCTGAAATGCACAGGAACTAGTGAACCAAGCTAACATTTCCCAAGGTATGTAAATGACCTGGCTTCTTAGTAAGGTTCTCAAATGTGTTTGAGAAAGGTGAGCTGCTTAAATATGTGGATACCCAACAACATTTTTGCTGCCTCAGAAATGTCAGTGAACTTAACTTTCATTGATTCCAGTGACATTAATTTCAGTGAGAGCGGGCTAGCAAGACACTCTCAGAAAATCCTACCAAGCATCTACATGAAACTTAAAGCCTCTAAATACCATTGTAAATCTGACCCTTTTGTGCTTAGAAACACTGAGAATCACAGTGAAGGGGAGTGGGATTTGGGCTCTGAGTTATCTCTGAGTTAGACAAGTAGGTGCTTTTGGAAATCCTCAAACATGGGAACGAATGTATTACTTTATATTCTTCTGTGATATTTTCTTCCTTCAATCCATTGACAAGAACAAATAAAATATGCAGGCATATGATTTACAGTAGGATAACAGTGAAGTAGGACATACACACTGTGATAAAATCGTAAGAAGGAAATAAATAAAGGTTATGATTGATATTCATCCTGTGTAAATCTGAATAGAGAGCAGGACAATAGAAGCCAATGTACTTGGAAAGAGTGATAAAAACTGAAATAGTGACAAAGACTAAACTTTTTCTTTCTTTCTTTCTTTTTTTAGTGGAATACATTTTTTCTGAGAGTCTTATACTGTATAAAATCCCTAGTACTGCTGGCAAATAGATGACTGTTATTTCTGTGGGTACTAAGAACCTTAAAAGAAATAGAAGGGGGAAAAAAGTGTTTTTCCAACTCCCTCAACATACTAAAACAACTAAAGGTTGATTTCATTAGTCTCAAACCTCCTAACACACAGAAGACCTCTGGAAAGAGCACGAACCCCATTCGTTCAGCATCATCTCAACAAAGCACCGAGGAATCACAATCTTCAAGGTCCATAAGTGTCTATGGAAACAAAGACTCTGCTGACATTCATCTGTGAGTTTATTTTTATAGTTACCAGGGAGCAGCCGATTCCTTTTTGTTTTTTTAAACCTTCTTCTGATCAATTTTGTATTGTGACTACAATCTCCTGCCATGAAATTCAGTGCAAAGTAATGTTTGTCTTACACAAAAAATACTATTATTTTGGTGTGCCTCACAGACTGTTTTCCTATAGCTATTTCTTATTGTTTTGCTGCTTGGATGGCAAATATATATTGTGGCCAACCTAGGACTGAAATGGTGGCACTTGGTGCCATGGTCTAGCCTTGAGCTCTGTGGTAACAGGGTGGACTTGATGATCTATGAGGTCTCTTCCAACCTTGGTAATACTGTGAGACTGTGATGTATAAATTTCTTGGGTTTACTAGGCTTGTCACATGGAATCACAGAATCACAGAATGTTAGGGATTGGAAGGAACCTCCAGAGATCATCAAGTCCAACCTCCCTTCCAAAGCAGGATCACCTAGGGCAGGCTGCACAGAAACACTTCCAGGTGGATTTTGAAAGTCTCCAGAGACTGAAACTCCACAACCTCTCTGGGCAGCCTGTTCCAGTGTTCTGTCACACTCACTGTAAAGAAGTGTCTCCTTGTGTTGAGGTGGAACCTCCTGTGTTCTAGCTTGAACCCATTGTTCCTCGTCATACCACTGGGCACTACCAAAAAGAGACCGGTACCTTCATCTTGACACCCACCCCTCAGATACTTATTGACGTTAATAAGACCCCTCTTAGCCTTCTCTTTCAAGACTAAACAACCCCAGTTCATAGAATCATAGAATCAAGCAGTCTGGAAGAGACCTCTAACATCACCCAGTCCAACCTAGCACCCAGCCCTAGCCAGTCAACCAGACCATGGCAACAGGTGCCCCATCCAGGCCCCACCTGAACACCTCCAGGGACGGTGACTCCACCACCTCCCTGGGCAGCCCACTCCAATGCCAATCACTCTGTCTGGGAAGAACTTCCCCCTAACATCCAGCCCAGACCTCCCCCGGCACAACCCGAGACTGTGTCCCCCTGTTCCATCGCTGGCCGGCTGGGAGAAGAGGCCAACCCCCACCTGGCTACAACCTCCCCTCAGGGACATTTTCTTTTTATCATACATAGAATAGCATTTACATTAAAACAAAATGTTATGCAAAAGATGGTTGCTTTTGGTTGTTTTTTTTTTTTAATGATACCTCCCCCTCCCCCCCCAATATATTTTGGCAATTGTAAACCATTTTTGCAAAGATATGATGAAATTAGTTTTTATTCAGCTTTCCATAATTAATCCATTCCCCACAAAGTCAAAGAAAAATTGCAATAAATAGGTAAGCATTTCAGGTTCATTGTAAAATATATTCTGTAATTAAGGTTAGGTTTACTGTGGAGTGATCACATCTTATCTGTGTTTTTGGGTTTGTGTGGCTTCAGTGCATCTACTTTGGCATCCATACTGTCAGTTGTAGACCATTATATCTTCATCTGTCACTTTCAGAGTAAATGTCTCTGAATCCCATCTATGTATCTATGTATCTATGCCTTTCTCTTGTGGAAGGCCAAAATAGGCCAAATTAGGCTTAAACATGTCCTGGCTTGTCCAGACATGTTTTCTGCTCTCCTGCTGCTGTTGGGGGAAGCAATTATGGGAAAGGATGACAAAAGGCCTGACGCCTTTGAATCTCCTCCATGTTTCCTTCTAACTAGCATACCCTCATGTGTTTATACACTTGTTTGTGTTCTGCCCTAAAAGGGTAAAAGCAAGTCCTGACTTCACCTAATATGGTCAGTTTTGGCAAAATGCCATTCTGATTGACTGATCTGTGGCCAAAGAACCTTTAATCTTGGGCTATAAAAAGAGATGAGCAGGTAAACAAAACATTCTCTGCCTTAATGTGCTCTCTGCTGTTGCATCCTGCGGTGCTCTGCAACATTCTACCTGCTACGTACTAACAAGCCCTGATGCGTTGGGTTTGTATACCTGCAAACTGCATTTCAGTTTACCAGAAGATTGGCATTAAATGCCTTGACACAATAGGCTTGCAACATTGTGCCCATCTGCACATCTGTAAGACATGCTGCTTGATGCTCTGCAAAGCTCTGTGCCAAATCTGGAGTCCAAGAGGAACCAGGATCAGGTCAGAGATCATCTGCCTCTCTCCCAGCACCCTGCTAATGCCTGGAAAAACTAGAAGACTAAGAAGACACCAACAGAACTTCCTGCAAGTGTTTGGGTAGTGTCTGTAAACTGTAGTTAGCCCTGGGAGTCCAGAGATATTAATATGTGAGTAAATACTTAAAGCTTCCCGTAAGTCAATCCAAATACCTTAAGCAGAAAAGAGCTTCTCAAGTCTTTCTAATGGGCAAGCAGTATAATCAACTGCAAGAACCTCTTTTCAGTTCTAATGGTTTAGTATTATTGCCTTATTGCTAATTACTCCTTACGTGTTCTAGATTCTGTTTATGCTCTGTGTAATGTTTTCACAACCATTGCAAATAACCTGTCATTATTAAAAGTGTGGCTGGTAGTGAGACTCCTGAATATCAAACTTAATAAACAATATTAATTTTTAAAAACACCATCTCACAGCCACATTTTACCACCATAAGACTTTCCAAGAAGGAAAATGGTGGATGGGAAGAATTGAGGCAGTGGAACTACTCCAAGCAGTTGACCTTACTGTGTAAATAGCTCTATGAGTGTAAACTATGACTGTGTCATCTCAGGTACCCTCTGTCTGTATATAACTGTCCTAAAGCTTTCCTTAAATCTGAACTGCACCATGAGTTAGCCTGCACCTATTGCAGATAGGCAGCAAGTCTGGATATCATCCAAAACTGATCTCATCTAATTGACACGAATTCACATTTGATAAACAGGATAAACGCACCCTTATAGGACCAGAATTTCCTTGGTTGCATTTTGTTACTGTGTACTCAGTGAGTAATCTGCAGGGTTTAATGGAGCAACTCTTAATGGCATGAATGCTAAAGTTGCCCTCTTCCACTAATAGTTAGACTTAAGTATTTCTGATGAGTATGGCATACTACTAGGAGGTAACAGCAGAAACACTTATGAAAGGAGATGATCACATGCATGAGTGACAACTGCACGAATCCACCACTGGAGAGCATAGAATCATAGAATGGTTTAGGTTGGAAGGGACCTCAAGGATCATCCAGCTCCAACCCCCTGCCATAGGCAGGGACACCTCCCACTAGAGCAGGCTGCTCAAGGCCTCATCCAGCACTGAATTCCTGTTTTCAGTTCTTTAATATCTCTTTTTCCACTGTCTCAGTGACGATGATCTTCTCCACAACAAAACTCCATAAAGTAGATTTGACACATTTGAATCTCAATGAAATTATTCAAGGTAGATTTGACACATCTAAGTTTAAATTAAACTCTATTTCAAATAAAATTATACATTTGGAATACTGTACAATTGGGATAGAACAAAAAAATCAGTGATATGATGGCATGATTGAGGTGGTTTTTTTTTTTTCAGTTCAGAATAATAGCCTGAGAAGTTAAACTTTGAAATCTGTTGAAATAAAGAACATGTGGGTTGTAGATTGTACTACATGGAAAACTTTGTTAAACCCACACAGATTTAGATTTAGATTTGTAAATGGCTTTTCTTTACCTTTGTTGTTTACTGTTTGCCCTAGCTAAGACCTTGCCTAAGATCTCATTTCCAGCTCTCTACTGTTTCCCTAGATTTTGTTTCAGTAAATATGATTTATTTAATGATTTCTAATATTTTAAAGTGTAACCGAAAAAGAATTCACACATTTAAGAATGTAGGAAGGGAATCACCTTATTTGATACATAAGTACACAATATATGCTTTAGAAAATCCTTTGGATAACACAGAGAATTATCACTTATGCTTCCTTGTAGCCCTGCACATCTCTGTAGATTTCTGCAATGACATAACTCTCTACAGAGATAGGATCTCATTTTGTAGTCAATTGTATCACAGTGTCAGCAAGGTTGGAAGAGACCTCA
>WAAF01003513.1:16488-28455 GCA_013400475.1 Tricholaema leucomelas | reverse complement strand
CACCAGTCGATTTCTCTTTCGCATTCCCATGGATGAACCATCTTCAGTGAGACCCTGTGTCTGCTCAATCCATGACTGTGGGGAGCTCTGTAAAGGACTGCAGCTCAAATCAGCCACATGGCTCCTCTAACGTGGATACCATACAGCAACAAACCTGGCTGCTCAGCACACTCCATTGCAGTGCTTTCGCTGAAAGTTAAGTCACTGCTGCCCTGGACTGGATTTAAACTGAGCCATCTGAGCCCTATTTCCCCTCCCTTAAATTGCCAAATAATTAAAAAATCCTTGTTAAAATATCGTTAGTGGCTAAGCTCTGTTCCAAATCTGGGTCAGCACTTCTGGGGCTTTCTCAAGAACTCAGTTAAACTCTCAAATTAATCTTTTTTTCCATAATAAATGCTAATACAGCACAGCACTCTCTTACTGCTCTTTCAGATAGCAAAATCAAGACTTTCAAGCCCACTGTCAGTTGATGAGCTGAAGCAGAAGCATGCAGGAAGCACAGGCTGGGGATGGATGAAGAAAGAACCAGGTGGTACAACTTAAAATCAGCACACTTGGTGGAAACTGAAATATCTGCATAATATTGGGCAAGAAGAAACTGTTACAGTTAGATAATATTCTAGATTAAAGAAGATCCAGCTGTTTCCTGCACTGGTCACTATCTTGTCGCCCGGAGGCACGAAAGGCCAGGCTCAAAGCCAGGCCTCTTACTGTACCTTCTGCTGCTGCCTCAAATGTATTCAGAAGCCCCGAGGTTTTTCTTCTCTTTGCTTTAACCCATCTAGGGCAGGCAGCAGTGGCCAATAACTAACCTCTGGTTAAACCCCTACACCTAATGGCTTACTGCCAATCTAGGCTGCTGTGGCAGGCTGTCACTGTGAATCCTAACAACGTTGGGGTTACAATTGCCTTGTGCCTGCAGTGCTATTTATTCAGCAGTTTATGCTGGAATTACCACATGAATACAGCCAACAGCGAAGCACAACACAAACAGCTGCAGCAGGTTTTGTTCCTGGCTTCCCCAATGCTGTGCCATTAAAACCGGATAGCCTGGGAGAAGAGAGGATGGCATGGCATAGCAGCAGTGTGCAAGTGACCCGAACGTCGTGGTGCTGAGGACATCTCAGCACTGCTGCTGCTGTGACTGGCTGGCCTCAGACCACGGACACGGTGCAGCTTCAGCAGAGGCTCCTTTCCCTCTCCTTTTGCTCAGCAGATTTCAGGCTGAGTAACCTGTAGCAAAACACAGCATCTCTCCGAGGTACCAGGAGGAACATTCACACACTGAAACTTCCCATCTGTCAGAGGAGAGGAACTCTTGCATTCCTAGTCATGCTTAGAGTCACTGGGAGAAGCACTACTGAAGCATCAGCAAGTGGAAAAGGCTTTATTTTGCAACTGGAGAGAATAAAATGCTTTCTGCTGTGCCTTTGGATGATAGCTGCTTTTGCACAGCCTTCCAGTACCTGAAGAGGGCCTACAAGAAAGCCAGGAAGGGACTTTTCACAAGAGCTTGTACTGATAGGATGACAAGGAATGGATTGAAGCTGAAGGAGGGCAGATTTAGACTGAAGAATAGAAAAAAAGTCTTTCCAGGGAGGGTAGGGAGACACTGGAACAGGTTGCCCAAGGGGGCACCCTAAATGTGTTCAGGGACATGTTGGATGAGGCCTGGAGCAACCTGGGCTAGTGGGAGGTGTCCCTACCCATGGATGAAGGGTTGACACTAGGTGATCTTTGGGGTCATCTTCCAGCCCAAACCATTCTATGAATCTATGAATCGGTTGCCCAGGGAGGTGGTGGAGTTCCCATCCCTGGAGGTGTTCAAAAAACATTTAGATATGGCACTTGGGGACACAGTGTAATGAGCACAGTGGTGTTGGATCAGAGTTGGACTCAATGATTTCAGAGGTCTTTTCCAGCCAAAACAATTCTATGATTCTGTGCTCATCTGTCTGCCTCTTCTCATCCAGCCTTTGACCACCTCTCAGTCCTGGCCATCATTCCACGCTGACCATCAATATTGAATGTTCTGTAAGGTAAGGAAGGACTCCTTCCTTTTTGCCAGTAACAGGCTGTGGATGCCTTACATGTACATGCGTGACTTGAGTCCGTTCCAGCCTGCATGTGTGTTCTGCCTGGTCTGATCAGCCCTCACTGATCAGCACACAGGAATAACTTCAAAACAATACCCAAAACCAAACCTGGAGCTTTCTTTACATCTCAGCAGTGAGGCCTACACCATACAGCCTGCAGAGGAAACAGCAACAGTTTGAGAGGACAGGAGTTTGTCTTGAGGAGATGCCATATGTAAGCAGCCCTTCCAGGCATGCAGCAAAATAGTAAGACAGAAATGACATTCATAGTTTTGTAGAATTCAACAGAATTTGAAGGAGCCTTTGAACCATATGGTCATGAAAAACCTTATTGCTGAAAAGCACCAGAGATGGTTCTCACTGCCATGTTGTTTCCTTCCGAGGTGTACCGCGTCAGCAGCTGTGGCTGGAGATGGCTCCCTTCAGTCAGCCAGCTGTGGTCTGAGCCCACCAGCACCATTATAGTATCAGGATCCAGGCCATGAATACTTCTAAAAATTCATTCTTCTACATGATCACAATTAGATTTACAGCCCAGCCATATTAGAACCTGAGTCTCCTCTTCAGAGGAGTCTCTCATTCTACCATGACCTCATTTTAAAGTCAGGTAAGCAGAGAATCTAAGAAGCACTGTGTGCAGCTGCCTGCTGCACTGCCAAATCTCTGCTCCGTCTGTTCCACGTCGGAGAGCTGCATGTTATAAAAAGATTCTTTTGGTTGCTTACCCTGTACATTCTTTTCTTCTCTTCAAACTCTGACCTTTCATTTTTATTATTTACCTCTGCAGAAAGCCTGTTGGCAGCAATCTATTCTTTTCCATGTCAAGCTTTTGTACCCTGTGGTTTCACTGAGATTTCACAGCAGATTCACAGTGTTGAATATTAACTCCTTCCTCAAACCCTCGAAATCCTTTTGGTTTCTATGGTATCATGCTCCAAGTACTGCACACAATGATTCCTTTCACACCTGATACCTGAAAGCGCCTGTCTCTGCCCAGTACTCAAATGAGAATCTCAGTTGCTTTGTATCTTGGGTGCTGTGCTTCGGTAGATCAAGCAGTATTGCACTGCAGAAAGGCTGTTTTAAACCTGAACCTGAGCAAGATCCTGCTTCCAGTTTTCCAGTTCAACTGCATGTTCCCAAGTGGAAGCAGACATTTAGGGAGTAAAAATTGTAGTTAATTAAGGATGTTCTTCAGTACTTTGCTAATTAGAAGGTTTATGGTCAGTTGATGGTTCAAGCTTTCTAATTTAGGGACCATTTTCTGACTGTGTTCCCTATTTAAAGACATATCAGCACAAGTCCCTAAGGATAAGATCTACAAAGATCTTGCCTCTCAAAAAGCATCAATTAAATTGTCTTGTTTGTTATCCTGAGAAATTTACAAGCAATAATTACTCTTGGCTTTGTCTTTTGTCAGTTTCTGACAGCTCCAGTTTCCTAAGTGGGTAATTACCCAACCCTTTAATCTTACACTTCCCCCGGGCAGAAAGATCTCTCTAGTGTTAAGAAACTGCTCTGTGTACAGACATCATTTTGGCTGTAAAGGTAGCCGGAAAAAGCAGCTCATCTCTCAACAGCTGTTCTTCAGCTTTCACATTTCAGCGTTCTTCTCACTTTTGATGCTCTCAAAATCTGGTTGTGAAGACAGAGGTTAGCTAAGAGGAAAGGATGGTGTCCAGGGGAAAGAACGGTGTATGTTAAGGAGAGGGAAAGAAATGGCTTTTACTGGAAACTAGTAAACTCTCCAGAGCAGTAACATTCTGAAGCAGTCTTTCAAATAGAATGTTGGAGGAAAAGATCTAAAGCTGTTTTAGACTAAGAACATATGGATCTTTAAATAGCCTGGCCTCACTGATTGTCTGCAGTTGCAGGAGGCTGGACTCAGGAGGTAGAAAAATTCATTTGACCATTATCTCGAACTTTACTTTTTAAGGTAAGATTTTGCTGTTTCAGGTGCAGTTTTGCTGTTTCAGGTGCAGTATCCTCTGCAGCCAGACACTACCCACACAAATTCCAGCCTCCTTCTCTGGAGGAGTGCATAGTGTGATCTGACGAGAGAAATCCTATCTCGCCAGGACAGAGAACCATCTCTTCTTTCCTACTTCTTCCAGCTGGACCTAAGGGTGTTTGCTTATTCAAGGAACTGACTCTGTACAATAGGACAATTTGCTTACCAATTACCTGTAACTAAAAATAATTTCTAGCTGTAAATTTGTATATTATTTGGTTCTGGTTTACAGCACTATCATGATTTACAATGGAAGCTGTTCCTAGCACTGAGAGTTCTACTACTTTATGTCATGTCTTTGACCTATGACTCACCATACCCTGGATAGTTAGTTCCCTAATCAGTCCATTTTCGGGGGAGAGAGAGGACTTTTCATCAATAGTACCCCTCTGGCAGCAGTTTAAAAGCTAATACAAGCTGTATTTACAGGTCAGGAAAGAGAATATCAGCACCCGCAGCAATGAGTGCCTAAGGAGTCAGAACCTGCCACTGAATTGAATCTTTCTTAGAAAAGGTAAGAGAAAAATAACTACCTTTGAGTATTTTCCCATAAGCTGAATAAAAGCTGCAGGCCTGATTTGACTGTGCCATGATGTTAAGTCAGAAGTACAGACTTTTTAATGTGGCTGAAATGTGCAGGAAGTGCATCTAATGCGCACAGATCAAGGGGATGCAGGAGTATGCCCACTAACGCAGATCACCCTAATGGCACTTACAGGCTCAGGAGCTTTGGCATGCCAATTATGGGACTCAACCTCGCGACTTTGAAGTCGATTCCAAGGCTGTTAGAGAATTTGCATGCCACAGCCAGTTCCCGTGACAGTCAGTGATAACAGGGTGCACACATCTCTTCAGCCCGTTAGAGGGCAAATGCATAAAAATGAGGGAAATGCAATCATCAAAACAGCAAAGGGAGATAAAAATTAATCTCTTTATAAAATCCCTTTTGAACTCAAGGACCACTGAATTAAGAAACCCTGAGACATTATTCATAGCGTGCTGGGATGCAGCAAGAGCAGTGTGGCCAGCAGGGCAAGGGAGGGGATTCTGGCCCTTTGCTCTGCTCTCCTCAGACCCCACTTGAAGTCTTGTGTGCAGTTCTGGAGCCCCAACACAAGAAGGACATGCAACTGTTGGAGCCAGTGCAGAAGAGGCCACCAAGATGCTCAGAGAGCTGCAGCAGCTCTGCTATGAGGACAGGCTATGAGAGTTGGGGCTCTGCAGCCCGGAGAAGAGAAGGCTTGGAGGAGACCTCATAGTGGCCTTCCTGTATCTGAAGGGGCCTACAGGAAGGCTAGAGAGGGACTATTGACAAGGTCTTGTAATGACAGGACAAGGAGGAATGGGTTTGAACTGGCAGAGGGGAGATTGAAACTGGATGTTAGGTAGAAGTTCTTTCCAGTGAGGGTGGTGGCACAGGTTGCCCAGGGAGGTTGTGGAGCACAGAATCACAGAATGTGCCTCCCTGGGCAACCTGAGAACTTTTTCAAAGCCATTACAGCACACTGGAAAGACAACCTCATGACTGGTGTGACCATGTCAGACTTTGGTCTCCAGGATCCCCAGTGTCTGATCTGAGCCACAACCTTTGCAGGAACAGCACAGCCCATTTGCAGAATAGTCTGTGGTGTCTCATTCAGGCAGTTCTGTGCCTATAAAGGAGGAATGAGCGATTTTGAGTGGGATTTTAAAAAAAGCTGTCTATATAATTAGGTCTGCAGAGAATTATGACAGACTTAATGAGGTAGTGTAATTGGATTGTGCAAGAACTGTTACTTCCGATTGTAAATAAACTCTGGGATGAGTATCAGTACCAGATTCCTTCTCGCAGATGCTCTGACAACAGGATTTTTCACACATCTGGCCAGTGGCTTTAGGTGAGGTGTCAAAACAATCCCCCAGACCAACATCAGATGTCAGTCTGAGATTAAGCAACCTCATCCCTGACTACTGGATGAAGGAAAGGCTGTGGATATTGTCTACCCAGACTTTCAAAAAGCCTTTGACGCTGTTCCCCATGGAATTCTTGTGGACAAACTGGCAGCCATGGCTTCGACAAGCACAGCTCTGCTAGATAAAGCACTGCTGGATGAAAGGGCCCAAAGAATTGCGGTCAATAGAGTTAAATCCAACCGAAAGAAAGGTCTGTGCTAACGCATGCAAGTAGATGTGCAGCAGCAAGATCCTGGTCGCTGATAACTAACATGTTCTTTCTCAAGGTAGCCCCTATCCACAATCTGCCAGACTCCTGCTACATTCAGCCCCTTTGGGGTGGATTTTGGTACTTCTCATCTGTCTGTGTTTTGTAGGGCTGGTTGGACTTTGCAGAATACAAAGTACTGTAAAGAGACAACTACGTTCAGAACAGAACCACGGGACATGCTGGGGAATAAATTGGCTGCACGCTCTGCTGAGAAATGTTGGACACACACAGCCCACAGCTGGACAGAAAAGGCAAGCAAAGGCAAAACTCCTTGAGTGGAATAGGGGCACTATGGGGCAAGGGTAGCTCATGACCTGGTTTTATATGTGTCACAAGATAAACAAGTGTATTGTCTTAGCTTTTCAAGCTTCTGCAAGCTGTGCAAAATAGCACTTCTAAAACGAACTGGTCTTGAGCAAATGCTGATGGAAGAAATCATAGCAATCTCAGCACATATCAGCCTGTTCTGAAGTGCACTGCCACCTCACAGTACCTTATCTGGCCATAGTCTGGGATACGACAGTCACAGAAACATCCAGGTTGGAAAAGCCCCTCGGGATCACCAAGTCCTACAAGATTCACCTTAAACCATATCCCTGAGCACCACATCCAAATGACCCTTAAACACATCCAGGGTGGGCGACTCAACCACCTCCCTGGGCAGCCTAAGGGAAGCAATGAGAGCTGCCTATAAAGGCTTTATATTGCTGTGACTCATGTTGGAAGTCTCCAGTTTCCTCTTCAGTGCTGGCCTGTAACAGGGACCCTTTCCCCTAATCTCCACTTCATACTCAAAACCAGCTGATGAGGTGGACCCCTGCAATACAGGAGCATGGCAGTTTACCTCCACTGCCAAACAACTGAAAATCAGCACATCTCATGGCACACTACACTGCACCAAAACAAAACCCTTGCAAGTCTTCTGGCATTTCTGCTTCCTTATACCAAATGAAGCTGGGACATTCACCCTGAATTTCGCATTTAGTTCTGGCCTTCACACAAACTGAAGGAGGAAGGAAAAAAAATCAGCAGAAACACACCTGAGAAGTGCAACATTCAAAAGAGTGGTTAAGAAGTGATTTGTTTCTTAGTGGCTATTTCCCTGGCATTGCCTGCTCCTACTTAATCAGGGCACTGTGAGTCCCTGATGATGGCAAGACAGAGGATTCTAAATGAAGCAGTGCACTTGGCAATGAGAACTGAGTAAAATGCTTAAGCGCTCTGCTTCAGAGTAGCTTTCCCAGGGCTGAATTACAGACCTATTTACTAAGAAGACCACAAGCACATGGTTATTATACAAGCCTGTCGGTGTGTGAGCCTGCTGGTGTTTTACATGCATGCACCAGATAAATGGATCTTCCTCTCCATTTAACACGTTGAACAGAAGCCACCCGACCTCCACACTACTCTCACTGTAACAGAGTCAGGATGTGTGTCTGTTGTGGTAAGGCTGCACTCATCAAAAGGCACTGACCAGGAAACAGCAATCCAATGTGCATAGTGTTGTACAGACACACAAGTTCTACCTCCAGGAAGAGCTTAGATCACCAAGATGCAACAAATCATCGGAGTAAAAAGGGGAAAGGCATAGGCAGTAATAAGCTTCTGCTTTTGTTAACAGAATTTCATCTTTAAAGCAATATGCAACTACTGAAAGGCAAATGTCGACATTAGTGAAAAAAGAGATGATGCTTTTCCAGCATCTTCTCAGAGCTTCTGGAGACTACTGTCATCATGCCAGTCAAGTCAGGACCTATGCTGTAAAGAAGCATTAATGTAAATAGTCAAGATCTATTTATTTTTAATCAATGCAAAAGTGTGACCAGAAGTTAGCATTAGAATACAGAAGATATGCAGGGGTCATCTAAACCAGCTGCCCTGAATAGCAATTTGCACAGTATTTTAAGAATGCTGAAGCCTATGAGCACAAGAAACAGATCAACTACTCAAAGAGCAAAGTCTTAATTTCATAATTTTCTGCTTTTCAAAGAACAGATCGTAACCTCTAGATTACTTTCAATTCTAAATTGTATCTAAATTGTTACACACAGAGAAATACTACAATGAAAACAGATCTACCATGTAGAAGGGCAGCTCAGCAGCAGAGCCAGAGTGCAGACACCTAGACATTTGATTCTAGTCCTGCCAGCAGCCCATTCTGGTACCTAATCAAGCTGTGATTTGAGTGGAAGCTCAATGCTGAACACATATTTTTGAGCAGACCAGGTCTCCCACTCAGCCTCTGTGTTGCTCTCTGCCAAAGGTGATCTTCTGTCCAAAGCTGGTGAGACATAGCCCTTCTATCCACCTCAAGCTACTGGTTACTACTGTTACAAGTGCAACGCCACTCAGAGCTCCTCAGCTCTGAACAAAACCAGACATGCTTACGAGAAGGGGAAAAGCACATGTCGGTATCATGTCAGAGAACCTGCAGAACTGCTGCATGTGTCTGAGTCAACCAACTCAAGCAACCATGATTTCAGCCTTCAATTCCATTTCAGAAAGCATGGAGTTACTCAGTCCTGAACCTATGCCAGGCACTGCAACAAAACCAACGCTGCAACTGAAATAGTGGGAGAATTACACCCCTGTCATCAGCATCTAGTAGGTAACACCACAGATATGGAAAACCCAAGCCAGAGGTAAAGCATGATTCCAGAACACTGCAGTATCTGAAAAGTCTAACCATAGAAAAGTGCTTGCTAAAATCTGCTGTGGGTTGTTAAGAAGCATGCAGGTGAGACTCCACAATGCACATCAGAAGATGGATGGTGAATCAAGAGTATCAGCAACCCCAGTACCTGCCAAGAAGGGCATCACAACAAATACATACAAACAAACCACTTTTTCCTGTGGCCTAATCAAACACTTGATGAAACTTACCAAGATCTTTGTGACAGCCTTTTCAAGATTTCTTGCTTCAGTGGTTACCAAGAAAATCAGAGGGGGCTCACAGGCTCATAAGGTTGTAGAGAAGATAATGATAACCAATACCTTAGAGAAGACAAGGGCCTGTGGATAACTTGAACTGGCAGCTAGGTTATCATAACTGCTCTTTGTATCAGCATTGTGAAAGGGTCAAGGTTTCGGGAAAGCTCTTCCACCACAGAGCATCTGTTGAGCTCATAAAGAGTGTAGCCCCTGAAGAAGTGAATCGAGTGCGGCGTTCCTTCACTCTCTCCCAGAGACAACGGAGGGAACAACGCGGCTGAAATCTGTGCCTTCCAAACGTGAAGCACATTAAGACTCCCAATGTTTATGAAACGCCTTATATTAAATTCCACCTAATAAACACCGAGGGATTGCTCTCGTCCCAGTCATCCCTCCTCGGCCACCTGCACATCGCTTCGCAGCCCGTAAGGCAACCCTGGCGTGCCTGGAGCCGCACCGATATCCAGCCCTCTGCTCCCCTGCCCCCGCCACAGAAAAGCCGTTTGTCTCCGACACAGCCCCCTCGGGAAGCAACGGCCTCAGAGGGCAAAATGGTCACACAAACCTTCCTCCCCGAGAGCCCAAGGTGGCTTCGCCCCGTTGGCGGCAACACCCGGACACAGGGCCGGGAGGACGGCGCCGCCGCGCCGGGCTGCCCTGGCCAGTGGGACCCCGACCCGCACCCACGCCCCTCACTCACTTCTCCCCAGCGCCTCCGCGTTCCACTCAGTCTCCTCCACTGCGCCGTAGCGCCTCATCGGTCTCTCGGCCTCCGCGCTGGCCGCGATGGATCTCCGCAGCTCCATGGCCGGTCCGGGCGATCTGGGGCTCCGCAGCTCAGTCCATGCCGTCGGGACTACGGCCCGACTGCCGCGAAGGCGCCGCGGAGCTGAGCGCTCCTCTGCGCGGAACCGGGGGCCGCGAGTGGGTGTTGGGGGCAGGGGCGCTGCGCACGCTCAGTGCGGAGCTGGGGCGGGGGGAGGCCGAGACACAACGCGAGCCCCAGCCGCTGCGGGGGCCGCGCTTGGTGCGCGTCGCACACACGTCCCGGCCGCCGGGCCCTGCGAGGCGGGTCGGTTCCCTCCATCCCTCTTGAATGGGCAAGCTGAACTCCACAGGGGTGCTGCCGTGCAAGCGACAGACCCCGGCTAGCTGCCTTTGGCTCTGTCCATCCCCGCACCTGCGCTCACGTCGCATAGCCGAAGCGATTCAGCAAGCGGGAGTCAGTAAATATGCTCACTGCCAGGGCACTGCAGGGCTGGCCTTCCTATAGCGAGCGCAGCACTGAGCATGTCGTCTGGCCTGAGAGGCTGGGCAATAATGGCAAAATCCACAGCTACTCATGGCTTCGGCAGTCTAAGACATCGCAGGTTGCTGTGTACGCAGCCTTTGACTTTCCTGAAAGTCCTGCACTGAACAGAGTAACACTCGCTCCAGCATCGTGCTGCCACGAGCAAGAGGGCAGCACCCAAATGAGTGATGGAGTGATGCAGTGATGTGAGTTTGTGTTCCTCATAACCATACGTATTTTTCATAAACATGCACCTCTGTTGCTTAATGCAGCCTGCAGAGTTTAGAGGAGAAGAAGGTGGTAGTGCAGAAAGCTCAAGCGTGCTGACAATTGTTGTTGTAATTTTCTTCCACTATAAGGATACGAATCCTGAGCAGCATGCGTCAGAGTGCCCCATTGCTCTTTACTGTGAGTATCCTTTCTGATGTGAAGACAAGGAAGCACAGTTGGGCAGGTTACCCAGTTCCCCACAGCAAGCCAGGAGCTTAGCACTCCCTGCTTCAGGTATGAGGAGCTGTGGGCGTACTGGCACAACTCAACGCATACCGAGTGCATGAAAGCTTGTTAGTTTGTCACCTACCTCGGACTACAAACTTTGTCTTGCCCTTCAGTCATCACCATTTCAGAAGTACTACCCTGATATTCAGTGATGCACTTCACAACGGGACTGATGCACTGGTGCTATACTCATGAACCATTTCGTTTGGGGAGTGCTTCACGTGTTGGAGGAAAGAAAACTTGCACATTGGTTTCAAAATTGTAACACTGAAAACCTCCAATCCTACTTTTGTTTTTGTTTTTTTTCTGAGAACTGGAATTAGCTAACAAACTAAAATGAGTTGGACAATGTTTTAGGAGGTCTTCTGGGCACTTTAATTTTTTTTTTCTGTGTCAGTTGTGCTGCCCAAGGATATGCCATGGTTTGAGCAGATGTGCTGAAAGAGCTCTCATTGAGTGCAGTGCTTCACCCTTGCTGGCTTTGGCTTTTAAATATGGAGCCCAAACAAAGCTGTGAGTCAAACAGAGAAGCTGGTGGCAGCACTCTGCACATCTGAGTTTGGGTGACAGTGCATCTGTGCTGGGCTGGGCTGGACTGACTCACTTGTACAAGTAAGGAATACAAGTGTGGGAGTAACATAAGAGCCCATCTGGGATCTGGATAGGAGCTGGACTACAGGAAACAGGATGATTAGAATCATAGAATGGAATCATAGAATCATAGAATGGTTTAGGTTGGAAGGGACCCCAAGGATCATCCAGCTCCAACCCCCTGCCATAGGCAGGGACACCTCCTACTAGAGCAAGCTGCTCAAGGCCTCATCCAGCCTGGCCTTAAACACCTCCAGGGAGGAAGCATCCACAACCTCCCTGGGCAACCCGTTCCAGTGCCTTACCACCCTCACTGTAAAGAACTTCCTCCTAACATCCAGTC
>WAAF01003513.1:0-16415 GCA_013400475.1 Tricholaema leucomelas | reverse complement strand
CCACACTGCTCTTGATGCAGCCCAGCACGCAGTTGGCTGTCTGGGCTGCATGTGCACACTGCCGGCTCATGTTGAGCTTCTCGTCGACCCAGACCCCCAGGTCCTTTTCCTCAGGGCTGCTCTCAGCCATTCACCACCCAGCCTGTATCTGTGCCTGGGATTGCACCGACCCAGGTGCAGGACCTTACACTTGGCCTTAAGGGAGAAGGACCAAATGTTGGTACATCTGAGATCTGTTTAGCTTCAATCCATTGTTTTAAATGTTTTAGGCAAGTGAATTGTTGAGGAAATAGAAGAATGATTCTAGAAATGGTTGAGTATTTAAAGCTCTGCATTTGTTGGTATGGGAGAAAAGCACCTACTAGCTAAAAACTTGGATGCACAGAGCTCCCTTCTGAAAAGCAAAGCTGCATAAGGTGATTCCCTCTAACTAGGAAGTTTTCACCTGCTTATTTTGAGAAAGCACAAATGTTTGAAAAGGCATCAGTACCCAGATCCATCTCTAGATGGGACAGAATGGGCACAGTGTTCGTGCAAACCATCTGCCTGTGTAACACAGCTTGTGGGACCTACAGGAGTTTGTCCCATCACATCTGTTTCAACAGCAAGTCTTGCTTTAGAACGGTTTTGTATTGGAGCAGTTTCCAGAATTCCTTAATATTTGATGTCATGGTTACTCTTATTTCCTGTGAAAGTGCCTCTTCTTGAATCTTTATTCTCTAAGTAGCTCTGGATTCTTAGAAACTCCACACTTACTCCTAGTATCTGTGCAACCTCTGTCCCTGCATCCCATCCCATTTTAGCAATGCGTTAGGAGCCCGGGGGGTGTCAGCCTCCACACATTAACACTACTGTGCTAAAGCCTCTCTGACACCTCCAGATCTCACTTGTGGAAAACATCCAGGCACAGGTGAAAGGCTGTGCTAAAGCACTAAACGAAAACTCTGTTGGCAAAGTTGACAGTCAAAATTTAGTATGCACACACTTAGCTTCACAGCGCTTCCCCTCCTGCATGATCCTGTGCAGAAGCACTGCTGTGGGATGAAGACAAAGAGTGCTGCAGTCATGCTGCAGGTTCTACACAGCCCTTAGCACAACAGGGTGGTTGTAGGGCACCATTCCTATCAAATAATCCCTGCAATAATGGGTTTTGTCTGTGCTTGAAATTTAGCCAGCTCAGGACTTGCTCAAGGAGCCAACTTCACCCTGTGACGTGGGTAGAAATGAGAGTGCCATACCTTATAGTAGGGGTTATCTGAGGCTGCTGCAGCTGTAACCCCTGAATGGTGCACTACTAATTTTATGTTATATCTGACACACTTCACAGTGTCTGGATTGAACAGTACTGAAGTGGTCCATGGCCCAGAAACTGTTCTTCTATCCCTGCATATTGCTGCCTATCATTAGACCATTGGACTTGTGCGCAATAAATGTTAACTGGCAGCACTGGAGCTGGAGAATCTCAGTGCCTATCTCTTACCCAGATTTGTGACAGATCTTATCTATCACAGGGTCCATGTGTATTTGGCTCTTGTGAAGTTGGGTCTGATCTAGCAAATATTTAGCTAACTCTGCAAAGGAGAAGTACTTAATTGCTTTTCTATCTCAATCAACACAAGAGCTTTCCAGGTCCCAAAACACTCTCTGGGCTGGACATAGCTTGTTAAACATTTGGTCAGTTTAAAATACAGTTTACGTGGAAGTGAATTGATAAATCAATGGTCTGTGCTCAGCTATGCCAAGTTTTTTCAGTGTCTGTGTTTGACAGCTGAGTCTGTACTACAGTAGTTTACTCAAGGCATAAGCAAGAACTTCAACAGTTTACCACTAGAGGTAGAGAGAAGACTTTGCCTGACAATCTTTACATCTTGTCAGAAAGGGACTAACAATAACTCATTAGAATGTTAAGGCTAGACTGATTTATATGGGAGTTAAACATTCATTAAAATCCATAATTTCTCAGCAATGCAGAAAATCCTCCATTATTTGAATTCCATTCTAGAAGGTGACATGAGACCTGACATCCCTGGTTTGATTCAGGAAAAACTCTTTGCTTTGCATTATGCAAAGATTCAGAGCCAATAATCTTTTCTTGTCCCTGCTGGCCATGAAGTCTATGAAGCAGAATTTTTCAACTCGAAACCCTTCCATAAGGCTTCCTCCTCATTCTAAAAATAGAAGTTGTTACAGCAGGGAACGGAGGTGTTGTCTCTCTTCCAGTTGTGGAATACATTACACCCTTCAATTACAGCCTCAAATCTTCTGACCTGTTTCCTTCCCATGCAAACTACACTGAGTGTGGTCCTTCAGTAATGACTCCACTTCTAATCCCTGTTCTCGTTTTTTTTTCCCTACCTGAATTCCTCAGTTCCTTTTACAAATGTATTCATTATCCAAACATATCAAAGATTTACCTCTTTCTAATAAAAGAGAAATTAAGCTTACTGTCTTCAGCATAAGGCTTCATAGATGGGAGTTCTGCTCTAAATTTGTTCATAAGTGGCAGGTGACTTAATGTACATAACTCACCTTTAAAGGAGTGAGTAATCCCTGCTTATCTTTTACTCTGCTGCTGCATTAAGGCCTGTGACACCAAAGTGAGCTTTTTGATGTGTGTGGTCCATGGAGATCCTGTAAGAACCTTACCTAAGATCTGTCTTTGTTTATACATGCACTAGTTAAAGACAGACAAAGAACAGTATGTAATGCTTATTAAGCCTTGGGAAAAAAAGACATTTTTCAGTCAACTTGAACTTCCTTATTTTAATCAAATTCAAGTATTCCTTCCACATCTCAGTGGATTGGCACTAGCAGTAGTGGCATCACAGGCAGAAAGCACTGGCACTTACAGCAGAGAATCAGAAGGCTGAGGCTGCATAGATTTCAAAGCTATGCTATACAAAGGAGTTCATGTATCAGACACAGTAACAAAGTACAGGCAGTTTCACCTTCACTGCATTAGGAAACAGGTTATTTTATGCTGTGTTACTGGATGCTTGTTTCTCATGTGAAAGACAGAGGCCTTCTGGTGAATTTTCCAAGCCTAGAAGGATGTATTCTGCATACTTGTAAGCACAGGAGGTTCATTTGCATAGAGGATTTGCAGTACAAAAATACATTCTGAAATTCTCATTTAGCAAATTCAGGCTCTGCACCTCCATAGCTATGCAAAGTAACAGAGAGCTGGGGCTGCAACTGATGCAAATGTCTTCTTGTCCCATTTGCTCTTAGAGAGGATCCACAACACAAACATGTCACCTGAATCCATGCCCAGTAGCTATTGGCAGTGTGCTTCCTGAGCACTGACATGGTGTATAATTCTGTCCACCCTTCTGGGCATGAGATCCACATGTGCAGCTGGCAAGGTCAGTGCAATTCCTTGTAATAGTCACAATGCTCTCATGGCTGTTTTTGAAAGGTTAATGGAATCATAGAATCATAGAACCAACCGGGTTGGAAGAGACCTCCAAGCTCATCCAGCCCAACCTATCACCCAGCTCTATCCGATCAACCAGACCATGGCATTAAGTGCCTCATCTAGGCTTGGCTTCAACGCTTCCAGGGACAGCGACTCCACCACCTCCCTGGGCAGCCCATTCCAGTGCCAATCACTCTCTCTGGCAAGGACTTCCTCCTAACATCCAGCCTAGACCACCCCCAGCACAACTTGTGACTGTGTCCCCTCGTTCTACCGCTGATTGCCTGGGAGAATCAACCTCTCTTCCTGGTTGGGTGATTGTCGGGGACCAGGCTGTGCTGCATGATTATAAAGAAGTAAGATAGATCAGTTAAAGAATGAAGACACTGTGACTGTTACACAAGTGCCTGCAGAGGCAGGATGTTCTCACAAAACAACGTGTGAATGTTATACTGTGCCTGCAGAAGCAGAATACTTTCTCACAAAACAAGAGGATGTTTCCCAGAAAACAACAGCATACTTGTGACAAAACCAGCAGCAGGTGTCTGATAACAGTAGCTACACGTAGGAAGAGTGACTATTGCTTCTACCAATTATTACTCTGCTTAAGACACGTGATTAAGATAAATTGACCAATCATTGTATGCATGCTGGGTAGGTGGTCATATGTACAGGACTCTGAATAGTATATAAGGTGCATAACTTCCCTATTAAAGTTGGATTTGGATTTGCATCATATTGATGTGTCGTCCTGCCCCGCTCGCACGGAATGCACGCGACAGGTGATCTATAACAGACTCCAACCAGGATGTCAGCCTTGTTGGCCTTCCCCTTAATTCTCATCCACAGGGACTCAACCTGATCATCCTTAAACTCTACCTCCATGACATCCAGAGCATCCCTAATATATAGGGCCACTCCATCCCTTCTCCCTTGCTTGTCTCTCCTGAAGAGTCTGTAGCCATTGCTTACAGCACTCCAGTTGTGTGAGTCATCCCACCACGTTTCTGTGATGGCGACAACATCGTAGTTTGCCTCTTGTACCAAGGCTTCCAGCTCCTCTTGTTTGTTACCCATACTACATGCATTGGTGTACATACACTTCAGCTGGGCTGCTGCTTTTACCCCTATCTCTGGCCTACCACCCTCAGCCTCCTTTGGTTTGTCTCTGGTACTGTTGTGTTTAACCCCCTCCCCTTTCCATTCTAGTTTAAAGCCCTTTCAACAAGCCCCACCAGCTCCTCCTCCCCCGCCCTCTCTCTGGAAAGACAGAAGGACAAATCTCATCCACACTGAATTACTAGAAGAAGCAAACAGATGTTTATATATGTGTCAAATTGGGTGCTCAGTCAGATTCTGTCCTGCAGGAGCTCCTTATGACTGATGCTTTCCCTAAGTGCCAATATGCAGTACCCACCCCAAGCAGCTCTGACCAAAGCTAGTTGTCATTGTCCTCAGTTAGAAGATGTTCAAATATTTTTCAGGTTTGTACAGTCTGTGAAATAATTAATTTGCTATAGAGATTTTCATGTAGAAGAAAACAAGTTTGCCCTGTGAGAACATGGTCTCCACAAACACAGCACTTTCTCTCAATAAACAGGTTCAGTGCCACTTTTCAGATAGGAAATCCATTACATTTTGTTCTGTAAAAGCAATCCTGCACTGATAACAATTGTCAAGTCTGACAAGTGATGATTTTACATTCTATTGCACTTTTTCTAGCAATTATAAGTTGCTTGAAAATTAAACTACAGCTAATATTTCTCCCCAGTGAGGCAGTCTGCTATGATGTGTGAAGGGTTACATGCTCTGTACGTTGGTTGTTCCCAGAAGAGATGGGCTGGCAGCATGCAAATAATTAAATGCCAATATACAATTGCCCTCTTTTGTGAAAAATGAACAGGCACAAAGACAAACTGTTCCACTGCTTATTCTAACCAACAAATGTCGAGAGGGCTGCTTACTTGAAACACAGCAACGTGACTGCAGTGCAATTTATTGGTCTTCACCAACTCAGTTTAGCAGATTGGAATGCATGCAAAACTAAAGTTCTTATTCTCTGATGATTCTTCATCTGCATAGTCCTCTCTTTGGAGCCACATGAATGCTGGCTTCACTGTGCCATCTCCACTCTGTTGGGAAAAGCCAATGAAGGGAGCCCAAACAAAGCCACTGAGCCCACTCTAAGGTGTTCACAGGTGAACATGGACTAAAATGAAGTTTGACAGCAGTGTTGAAAGGAGAGACAGCTCCTTTAAGTCTTAAACCTACACACCAAACAAATCCACAGACCTCTGAGCTGGGTAACACTGAGATGGCATCAGCTCAGGGTTTATGAGAAAGGAAGGCTCACTGAGTTACTCTCTAAACTCACCTGCACAAAAGGTCCATACATCAGTCTGTCTGAAATGAAAAAGAAGAATTTGTTATTCTTACTGATTTCAACCACAAAGATTAATTTTTCTTACCACACTTAGTAAAGCCTGAAACATCTTTGAGTAATGCTATGTAAAAGCTGATCAGTTGTAAATTAAGTTGTTTAACTTGGAGGTTGCAGTATTAAACTTGTAATGATTTTCATGAATATCTATGCTAGGAGTTTGTCACACACAGAATTTTAGCTCATTTTAAACACAAAGCTAAGCACAGTGAAGTCTTTGCGGTCACCTGACAGCATGCACATAAGCACACCTACCAGATGGGTGAACAAATGTTTGAATATGTGAGCATTTGTTTCAGCCATGAATGAAAAATACCACTGAACACTGTTTATTTCACACTTGCAATGCTCCTTCCAGTTACTCATACATGTAAGGCTTTTCTGTGAAAATCAATGGATAATTTACTCACAGAACAGAAGGTCAACAGAAACCTTATGTTTTGTTAGGATATAGCAGGCACTGTTATCAGTGAATCATCCTCTGTAAGAATAATTTTATATGCTCTTCTTTTCTATCCTACCTGTACAGTTCCACAGTGTGAAGGGAAATTCACATTGCATCACAGTTTCTCCTGTTTTTTTTCTAATCTATCATTCTTCCTGCATCTGAGAAATCCTTAAAGTCCTTAAATTGCTCAGTTCTGAGGCATCACAAATAATTTTTTTCCTATGTATGCAGAAATTCAAACCAAACCCAGGTACTTATACCAGAATCTTCTTGAAACAAGGGATTGTGTTTCTAAAAGTGAGATGTCTGTCTCTGGAAACAGCAGGCTGAAAACAGTTCCGTGTAACTAATGATTTTAACAGGTGCTCATCTAAGTGTTGTCAGTAGCATTGTTAACTAGCCACAGGAGTAGGGGTATTTTTGAAGATAAAAGGCACTACAACCCTCAATGGTGTTGCACTGCAGGACTCCCAGTCAAACAGAGCTGGATGCAAGGGTGGGGTGTATAAAGACTCTGTGCCTGCTGAATTAACCCTACTCCAAATCCTAAAACCCAACCCTAACCCACTGTGCTAGTTTGAAGCCAGCTAGAATGTTTTGGTGTGAAGAACTAGATTACAGGCTGTGAAGGGAAAACAGTGGTGATGTCTACCTCGCTCATAGGCTTGCTGAGATGTATAAAATAAGAATCAAAACATAGACTAACCACTCGGCACTTCTGCTGCTGGCTGAGCTGCATCTCTAACCTCACCCTGCTGTTGCCTTTCTAATCCACTTTGCTTCTGAACCTCCTGGACGAACCTCCATTCGTCCTTGGGACTGGGGTAAGGTTAAGAGGGGTAGGGGTTAGGTGAAGGGGCAGTGGGGAGCCCCTCCTGGGGACTCAGGTTTCTGGGAGGGCTGTTGTGTTGCTGTATTACCTTTTACCTTGTCTATTTCTGTATCTACTGTAACTATCTGCTTGTACATTGTGCCAGCTGTAAATATAAGCTTCATTCATATTTCCAGAGCTGGCTGAGTCTAGCCTGGGTGATTTCCAAAGTGTGGGGGGGCAGGGAACACCCAAACCATCACACCCACTGCGCCTCCTGAGCTTTGGTCTAAGGTGCATCATAGGTGCACTATGCAGTGTGGCTGCAACTGTCAAGAGGCAAGTGAAAATTAGGTGCTATTTGCTTTTATATATATACATATATATATATATATTTCTCTTGGTTAGATTAGTAAGCTATGGCTGTTTGTTTCCAGTATTTCTCTTGGTTAGATTAGCAAGCTATGGCTGTTTGTTTCCACTTTTGCTGGTTTGCAGTCCAATTTCTGTTGCCTCACTGAGCAGGGCTGATGCACGCTTGCTAGGCAGCCCCAGCCCACGTGGTTCCTCTGCTGTTGAGGAGAAAGCCAGAAGCAAAGTCATTTTACCCCAGAGACCCATGCACAAGGCTCTGTATGCACAGAGCCCATCTGAAGGCGGTTCTGCCCAGGGAAGCATTGCATGGTTGTTAAGGGTGGGGCAGGATTTATTCAAAAATTAATATAGTTTATTTTTTATTAATACAGTTAATCTCACCATATAATTTATTTTTAATCAGGTTCTTTGTATTGTCATGAAAAATATTACACGGTGGGAAGCAGGTAATCTAGAACACTTCAGAAATAACTAGCAAAAGGCAAACATTAATTCAACTAATTGAAATTGGAAAGAGGTCCTGCAGTCGATGCTACTGCTTGCCTGCTAGAGTGACTCAAGAAGCTCACTTTTGCTTAAAGCAGAAGGCACTTAGGAGGCTTTTGAATATTTACTCACAAAAGTACCTCCAGATTCCCAGCCCTAAATTATAGTTTCAGACACTTGAAGGGAGTTCTGTCAGTGTCTTGTTAGCTGTTAAGACTTCTGGAACTTCCCTTTGTCTAGCAGGATGCTGAGAGGGGTGTGTCAGCAATCTCTGACCTGGTCCTGGTTGCTCTTGGACTTTGTCCTTCCCAGGGCTCCCAGTCTCAGCAGACGACTTGCAGATGTGCAGACAGGCACAATGTCACGCTGGCTAAACGACCCTATTGTGTGAAAGCACTTGATGCTTATTCCTGGTAAACTGAAGCAGTTTTGGGCATAGAAGCCCAAGGCATGAGGGCTTGTTATTATGCAGCAGGCAGACCATGGCAGGGTACAATGGCAGAGAGCAAGTTGTGCCTATCTGCTCATCTATCAATTCAGCCCAAGACTAATGGCTCTTTGGCCACAGATTAGCCAATCAGAATGGCAGTTTGCCAAACTTGACCATGTTGGGTGAGCTAGGGTCTGCTTTTACCCTTGTCCGGGGAGACACAGTGTATAAACACGTGTGGGCACCCTGTTTACCACTTTGGAAGACATAATGGCACCAAACCTTTGTCATCCTTTCCTGCGGCTGCTTCCCCCATCAGCATAGGGGAGGGAGAACAGAGGACATGTATAGACAAGCTTTAGGCCGACTGACCCTCCATGACAGTGGTGCAAAGACAGCCAGCGCACCCGGGAGGCTCAGGTCCGAGTGAGGGAACCCTCTCCAGGCAGGAGGTGGGTTTAACAGATTTGAAACCACGACAGTCTTCCAGGAACAACTACAAACAGCCACAGATGGCTTGTAGCTTGAAATAGGGTTTAATAACGAAATACAGCAAGTGGCGTGGCCCAGTGTCTGGGAGATGCTCCGTGCCAGGGCCCACGGGCTATCTGCATACACAGACACAGCTGTGGGAAAACAGAACCTCAGCAAGTGTCTGTAAGTCGTGCTATTGAATAGAGACAGAGGTAGAAGGATGAGGAACATAGACCAGAGAATTAGACCAGCTTGAAAGAACAGAAATAAAGCTCTGGAAAATTGGGTTTGGCTTTCCGGAGCCGCCAAGCAGGTTCGTGCGCCCTTCCCGCCCCTCCGCGCCCATTGTCGTCGTCGTCGTCTCTCTGCCGCGGGAAGCGACGGAAGGCCTGGTAGAGCAGGTCGGCCCTGTTGCCCAGCACAGGTGCCGCTGGGGACTCCGATGAGTGCGGACGAAGCCCATTTCTCGGGGCTGTGTGCCCCTGCGGCACCCATACGTCGAGGAAGCGTTCTGACGTCACCATAACAAGCTTCTGTAGGCCGAACTGACCACACCGCGGTGACAACCGAGAGATTACTGAAGGCTGGAGCCATGGAGAGCCCTCCTGGGGTACCGGGCTTCCACCACCTACCCTCGCGGGGACTCGAACCCGCTACACAGAGGCGGCGAAACCCACACACTCGACTCCCCGGCAAGTGTCCACCGCCGCCCGAGCCGCGCTCACTGCGCATGTGCCAGTACCTGTCACCTCCCCGGTCTATCTCCGGGATTGTTCCACGGGGTGGAACACGGGGGTGCGCGGAGACCGGCAGCAGGCGGTGTGCGGAAATAAAGGCAGGGGGTTGCGCGCTCTCTCCAACCCCCTCCAGCTTCCTCAGTGGCACCGCCCCGGATCTTCCCCGCCCGCCTGCTGCCGTTGGACTCGGCTGCGCGCGGGGCGGGCTTGCCGCCGTTCCCTAGGTGAGCGCGTTCCTTGCTCCTCCCGCCGCGGCCTCGTCGGCGCTGCCAGCGTGGAGCCGGCCGGGACTGAGGCGGAAGTGTCCGGTAGGGAGGCGGTACGTACCGGAGATCCCGCTGGCCATGGACGCCTCTCTGGAAAAGGTCTGCAGGGCGCAACGGTGCCAGGCTAGCGCGGGAGGGCGCGGCATGGGGGGCCAGGCACCTGAGGGTGGAGGGTTGCTGAGGCGCAGCAGGCCCTGAGGGGCGAGCGGGCCGTGGAGGTGGTGTCGCTGACGGGCCCGTGTGGCAGCGCTCCAGGATCCAGAGGAGGAGGCTGGGGTCGTGAGTGGGTCAGGGCTCTCTGCGGCGCTTCCCCAGCGCCTCGACTGCGGCGGTGTATGAGCTCCGCCGGGTCTCCCGGCCCGCCTCCGCACCAGGGACTGTGCTACACAGGCCTGAGTCAACTTTGTCTGGCGAAGCCTTAAGTCACAAGTGAAGCCCACGGCCGTGCCCCTCTCGCTTCCCAGCCGCGACTTGTGGCTTTGGTCGTTTGTGTGAACACCGCCTGCTTCCGTGTTTCGGATCCATAGAAAGTCGGAATTAGCTACCAGGAAATGCTTTGAGAACGGGGTTTTTGGTTCGTCCTCTTAAAAAGAAGATAGAGCTTGTTTCCTGGAAATGTTTGCCTTCAGCGGCAAAGCACAGAAAATATTGTTTGGGTTTTGTGTTTTGTTTTGTTTTTAATTTTATGCCGAAGGTGTTTGCTGCCCTGTGTTTGCTCTCATGTATGTCATGTACTGTACAAGCAAATATTGATTCTGTAATACCATAAGCGACTGGCATCGTTTGCTTTTGTCACTGAGTCACTCAGAATCTGATAATCTGGGACTTGCCACACTTCTGTCTTTTGTGACATCCACCCAGCACTTCAGAACACCTGCCCTAGGAGTGAGGATGGAATGGGCACTTGTACATAGCTTATGATCGTTGTTGTATGGCTTTGCAGATGGTGTATGTTCAAAAGAATTGACACCTGATACACATGAGAGATGTTAATGCATCCTTCCCCTTTGCGCAGCGTATTCCCTTCGATGTGATCATTGGGGCTGTCTAGTTCTTATGCTGGGAGTACAGCTTATGGGAATGCAACATTGTTCAGCTGGCATTGGCAGCTGAGTCTCGGCAGTCCAGGGGACTTCTCCTTCCTCTGCCCTGTCCCCTCTGGGTGGGCAAGGAGGAAAGGAGCCAGGAAAGCCCAAATGTAAGTTCAGACAAGGACAATTTGCTACTCTATTACAGAGATATCAGATTAGACAAAGGGAAGAACAAAACCAGAAAGGGTACCAATGTGCACAGCAGACCAAACCCTGACAACTGGCCACAACTGCATGCAAACCAAAACCAGAACAAAAGGGACGAACCCCAGCCCAAAGACTGGGAAAGAGACACAAAAACCTGGCACAGGAAACTTTACAAACTAGAGGATAGATGACAAGTCCCATAAACTTTGGCCAACCACTTTCCTGTCTTATGGTGAGCACGGTGTCAGCGTGGCATAGAATGTATGACGCAGCTTGCTCCATGCCCCATCCCTCATCCCTCCTAGTGGGGCCAGTTAGCTTAAACCAACACAAACATGAAGGGTTTTAAAGCATTGGTGTATGAAGAACATTCTCCTTTTTGAATTTGTAATCAATGTTGTCATAAGTGGAGAATGGCCCCTTCCCCAGCGTATCACTTCCCCAGGGTGAGATATGCTACCTATAATCCAGATACAGATTAGAGTTCAGAGTGCTTAAAAAGTAGTAACAGATTAGTTGCAACATAGGGAAGTAACCACAAGTCGAACCTAATGCAAGTTAATCTTAGTGGATTGTTGAAGGCATGGTGAACAGATGTTGAGCCAACAAATGAAAAAGTCAAAGTAGGGTAAGTGAGTGGAGTGATCTTTGAAGGGCTTAAGGAGGAAGGAAGTGACAGGAGGCTGAACCGACACTCTAAAAGAAACTGGCTGATGCCTCCTCAGAGCTTGAAAAGATACAGCATTTCTTGTAACTCACCTGATCGCCTGTGGTCACAATCGGTCAGATCCTGCAATTCCAGGGAGGGGACTGAATGCAGAAAGTAGGGCTGGTGTGACATTTCATGCAGCTGTTCTGACCTCCCAAAAAAATGTGTTGTCCTCTGTTTCAGGAAGTAGTATTCAGTAAGTCATCCACCAGTCTTTTCACAAACAGTGAAAGAACATGAAAAAGGTATTTAACTTACTACTGGTTGGATTTTATGCACACTTGATCTCACAGACTAAAGCAATATGCTCCTTCATTGTGGTATATTTTCAGGGTGTGTGCAGAAACGTTTTGTACCCCAGTGGTTCGTTGCTGCAGATTTGCCACACCTATTCTTGATGTTTACAAGTAGATAGTTTTCTGTTTCCCTCCTCCATGCCCTTACTAATGTGAGCAGAGGAGGAAGCAGGTAACAAAATTCAGGGTGCAGCTGTAAAGAGTTTTTTGACTTCCCTTAATTCAAAGGAGAAAATGTTGCACATAGCCACTTTGCAACTGGTAGAAAACCGGAAGGGAGTGATTTTCCAAATAAGCCCATATCCTAATTCAGAGACTTTCTGATTTTCCTGGTCGTTTATGGATCTTAGTGTTAGGACTTCTAAAACTGTATTTTACGTATTTATTCTGCCAGTGCTCTAGCAGAAAGGTTTCATGCACGTGCAGTTACTACTAAGACAGGATGAGTCGTGAGGTAAATGTATGCAGGTTTTAATATCCAGTGTAATTCAGCAGGTGAATTTCGTGTTAGCAGCAAACAAAAGCAGCTCAGAGCCCTTTTTGCAGTGTCCTGGCATCATGTCCTCATCTACCACACTGAAAATGTATGGCAATACTGCCAATAATAATGTGTAGATTTCTCTTCTGGCTTTGTATGTTGGATTTTGAGTATCAAGTGCTTGCAGTGAATATATTGTTCTATTTTTTTTAGATCTCTGTGATGAGGTCTTGAGCTATTTGTATTTGTACTTCTTTTTCAATCAGTGTTTAATTAAGTTGTAGCTATTGTAGACAGTGGATGTTGTAGAAGCCAGAAGTGTAAAAACCCATTTTCTTTACAAAATGCTAAGAGTTCTTGTGGGAAAATATTACTGATTGCTGAGGTTTTTTTTGTTCTTCCCCCAAATGCTTGTTACTAGCCACTTCTAAAGCAACTGATCCAGTGTGACCATGCCTGGCTGTTGGTTCTTTCAGCCACCCAGCACTTGCTGTAATATGAGTTAAATCCTTAAATATTTTGGTAACAATAGCCTGTGAACATAGAGCAACTGTCAGCTTTCTTTTCCTGACCAGTCTTCTGGATTAAAATAAAGTCCTCATGTGAATTAATCTCACTACCTGCTATGATTAAATTTGCTTTTCTGTCTGCATCTTCACGAGCAGGTGTGTTTGCTTGTTGCCTGTGTTTCAGTGAGCAATGGTGGAAAGCATGTGCAGACCTTCAGGAATACTGTTTCTCACATGCTGTAGCAGACAAGCTATTATATCCTTGCAGTGTGGATGCTGTAAGTTTTAATATTAAACTTGGTTTGGATGATATTTTTTTAAACATCCACCACCCTTCCCTCTAGCAACCCCCGGCCCCGGCAGCTGTCTAAAGGGTTAACTGCTCCAGGCTTTGGTATGTGGGCCAATCTTTTGAAAAAGAGTGGCTAAATGGATGTATGGAGCCTGTGCTTACAGTGCATGTGTGATGTAGGGGAAGGGAGAAGAGACTCCATAACAGACATCAGGGTATCTTGGGGGGGTTGCTGTGTAATGGGAAGGGTCTTGCCTTTACCTTCATATTGAGTCGTGCTTCTTTTCAAGTACGATTTAATACTGATCATTATGGCCAAGTCAGACTCTAACAGATGATACCTTTCGCATGCACTAGAAGTTTCTAGATGGTATCTAAGCTTTAAATGGATCAATGTTTGGGTCCAGGTCTCATGTGCCGGTATTGCAAGCTCTTGCCAGACTTCGTAGATCATAAAAGTTCATAAAAGAGACTTCTCCAAAAGCAGTTCTTTGGAAAAGACTATTTAGTCATCTTTGAACTTATCACTGGTTCCGGGGAAACAACTGCTATTATTTTTAAAACTCTTCTGCCCTGGCAGGCTTTTTGACAAGTATCTGTTGTCATCTGGTTCCAGCAGGGAAATGGGGGCTTTGGACCTGTGCTTTGTAGCCAGAGGGCTGCAGCTGGTGGAAGAGAAGCCCTTTCTAGGCCAGTCTTTCTTCAGCTGCCTTATTGTTACTCTTGTGCCTAACCAAAGTGCATCTCTCCAGTAAGTTCAAGTTAAAAATTGTTTTAAAGGTACTAGAAATAGGAAAAGAGTATTTTAACTAGCCATTTTCCCTTATGTTTGGAAAACTACTGTTGCAAAGGTTTGACAGAAAAAATGGAAAGGGGAAGGAGCAGGGAAGAATGATGTTTATTTCTGCAGTCTTAAATCATCTTTTGTTTCTTAGGCAAGAAATCTTGCCATTTTTTAGCTTCTTATAGGAATCATTGCTTGAATAGCTTTGAATACCTCTTAGTTGAACTGGCAGTCTGGAGACAAAAAAACCCATACCCCAAACCTGTCAGTCTATGCAAATTTCATTCTGAATTTTCACCAAAATGCTCAGTAACCTAAAACCTGCCTTGGTCAAATTTTCCAGTCATTAGTTCCCCAAGCAACTTATTTTCCAGAAGTTTGCTTTCTTGTAAGAGCAATCTTGTACCTATCTACTGATCGCTCTCTCCTTTGATGAGAGGTTATTGGGGGAGGTTACTGAATTTTTGTTCGGGTTTCTTTGGTTCCCCTTGTCTGGTATGACAGAGGGGCTGATTTTTGGTTGCTTCTCTTTAATGGCAGTCTGTACATCATAGGAGCTGACTTTTGAGTCTCCCTGACTGAGGGTATGATCATAGGGTTTTTTTTGGTGCAGAAAGTTGAGTTCTCAGAAGAAGTAAAAGGATGATTTGTAAAGGAGGTTTGCCTCCTAAAGACCTGTGATCGTATTTAGGACATCAGTCTGTTTTCCATAGTCTATAGACAGATTAGGTGACCCTTAGTTTGTTTGGTTTTATTCATTTTGTTTTGATGTGGAGGATTTGGTGGTGGTTTGGGGGTTTTTGGGGCAGTTGTTTTGGCTTTCTTTTGACACATGCTCAATTTTGCAGCTAAAACATAACCAACAGTTTCTTGAATGCCTTGTGCTTCTCAGATCCTTCTTGCTTTCTGATGTTCTTTGGTTATGCATCAAGAAAAGTTCTGACTTTCTTTGTGAAGATGAAACTAGATCTATCAACAGTAAAATCCACATCACTACTGAGTTTTCTTTTGGGTTGTTTTAGGTTAGTAGTGTGTTGGGTGCAAGTTGTGGGCTTGAGAGCCTATGGCAGTAGTGTGTTCTCATTTTGTATATATCAAGGATGTTCAACATACTGTTGTTTTCAAGTAAGTACACACAGAATCTGGCTGATGCATGAATTTGTATTGAGAATGTTGTGGGAACACTGGTTAAGAGCCATGATTTTTGTCCATTTCTTAAAAGTTGTTGTCTTTTTCCCTGAAAGATGGTTGATCCAACTCTAGCAGAAATGGGGAAGAATCTGAATGAAGCAATGAAGATGCTAGAAGACAATCAAAGGTAAGTGCAAAGGATAGAAACTACAAAAACAGTAGCCGTGTCTGCTAGAGGAAGGATATCAATGTGGCTGTCATTAAGCAGGGAAGAGCTCATTTGCTTAGTAGTTCAAGGCCACGTCATCGTTCTGAAGCTTACAGTGACACAGGACACCACTGTTTCTCAAATGATGGCATTAAAAAATGTATTTATGCATGTTCTGTAATACTCAGAACAAGTGAAGTGAGTCTTTTTCTCAGGTGTGCTAGATTGCTTTATTTACTGCTGTGCAGGTAACTTAATTCCCATACATGAAACTCTTCTGTGTTTGACATTTTCTCTTGAAGAACTATACTCCCAAACAGGAACGCTTTAATTCAGTCTGACCTAAACTGACATATTGTTTTTATCTGATCTACTTATGAAACTTGTCAGTGAAATAACTTGCAAACATGTCAGCTTGTCATGCATTGCAAACATGTCATGCAAGTCAAAGTTGGCTACATGCTTGATGTTCCAAAACACAAAGTAGATACGTAGTTTATTCTTGTGTCTTTAACTTAGGAAAGTGGAGGAGGAAAATGAAAAGAAGTATGCACGTAAGGATATTCCTGGACCACTCCAAGGCAGGTAGGCAACAACAGTTTTTAGATAATGCTCTTTACTCTTCAGAACCTGCAAAATGCATGCAACCTGTTAGTGTTCCAAGCAGCTTCTCTATCAATGCAAACAGGAACATTTGCCAGGCCAGGCACTAGATCAACTTTTTCCATGCTCATACAGGGTTAAAAAGTTCTAAAATGGTACAAATGATTCCTGTACTCACATAGGAAAAAGAAACAAGGTCACTTGTCCTTGGTGACTGAGTTGAACTGCTGGAATCTAATGAAGACGAGCCCTCGGGGAAGGTGACCAGCCTGGATGAGCAAA
>WAAF01003511.1:2000-12456 GCA_013400475.1 Tricholaema leucomelas | reverse complement strand
TCCGCCTCCACCTCCTCCTCCTCCACCTCCTCCTCCACCTCCTCCACCACCACCTTTCTTGAAGGGCTTGTCCTCAGAGTCAGCAAAGGGATCCAGGCTCTGCCAAGGGTCCAGCTTCTCCTGGAGGAGGAACAAGTGGAGATGAAGGCACCAAAGCTCCATGTGCCACCTCAGGGTGGGCACACAGGAGCCACTTTGCCCAGGGGGTTGCCCCAACATTGGCCCAGGGAGAGGACAGGGACATCTTAGGCAGGCTTGGAGAAGCTCTGAAGCTCCTCTGGACCTACTCCAAATCCTTTCTACCTTGAGGTGGGTCTTGGGGTCCTGGGCAGGGGCTGGCACCCGCAGGGCATAGCCCTTGGGCTGGGGCAGGCTCTGGAAGGAATGGAATAAACTGGTAAGGTGCTGGGGAAGGTCAAGGAGGTGGCACAGTCCTCGAGGGCCTGGCACTGTCCCCAAGGGCCTTGCACCCACCCTCTGTGCCTCCACGTGCTGGGTGGCAGCCGGGGGCACCTCCATGGCATCCTCAGGGCCGAAGTCATCTCTGATGTCATCCTCATCATGGCCTGCAGCGCCTGGGGGGGCAACAAATGGGCTCCAGCCCCTCCCCTTCCTCCCAGCCCCTCCTCTTTCAGTCCCTCTTCACCCTCACCCTCCCCATCCCTCCCCACCTTCCCAGTTCATCACCCTCCCAGCCCTCTTCACCCTCACCCTCCCATCCCTCCCCACCTTCCCAGTTCATCACCCTCCCAGCCCTCTTCATCCTCACCCTCCCATCCCTCCCCACCTTCCCAGTTCATCACCCTCCCAGCCCTCTTCACCCTCACCCTCCCATCCCTCCCCACCTTCCCAGTTCATCACCCTCCCAGCCCTCTTCATCCTCACCCTCCCATCCCTCCCCACCTTCCCAGTTCATCCCCCTCCCGGCCCTCTTCACCCTCACCCTCCCATCCCTCCCCACCCTCCCAGTTCATCCCCCTCCCAGCCCTCTTTATCCTCACCCTCCCATCCCTCCCCACCTTCCCAGTTCATCATCCTCCCAGCCCTCTTCATCCTCACCCTCCCCATCCTCCCAGTGCCTTCTCCTTCAGGCCTCCTAATCCTCCCAGTCACTCCCCATCCTCCCAGTGCCTTCTCCTTCAGTCCCTCCTCACCCTCCCAGTCCTTCCCCACCCTCCCAGTTTGTCACCCTCCCAGGCTCTCCTCCTTCAGTCCCTTCTCACCCTCTCAGTCCCTCTTCATCCTCATCCTCTCAGTCTTTCCTCACCCTCCCTGTCCCTCCTTACCCTCCCAGTTTTGTCACCTTCCCAGGCCCTCTTCCTTCAGTTTCTCCTCACCCTCCCAGTCCCTCTTCCTCCTCACCCTCCCATTCCCTGCCCACCTTCCCAGTCCCTCACCCTCCCAGCCCTTCCTCAGCCTCCCAAGCCCCTCCCAGCCCCACTCACACCTGCACCCTCAGAGAAGTCCAGAGCCTGGACAGCAGCTCCCAGTTGCTCCCTCACGTCCCAAGGGCCAGCAGTCGCCAAGCCTGCCGTGGGGTCAGAGGGACATCAGGAGCCACCCCAACCCCAAGCACCCCCCAAAGCCAGTCCCCCCCATACCTTGCAGCCTGCAGGCTGGGGATAGGCCACAGGGCTCCAGCAGGAAGGCTCCAGAGGCGTGGGGGGTGCAGGTGTTGATGCGGAAGTCCCTGCGGCTGGCCAGCAGCTCCCCCTTGCAGCTGGGAACAGGAGCAGTCAGGGGAGGGGCACCCCAGAGCCAGCCCTCTGGGAGGGGGCAGCTGGCCCCGGCCCACCCAGCCCCACGGGGAGCAGCCCCACGGGGAGCAGCCTCACGGCTCCCACTGCATCTGCTCGCCGTGCACTGCCCAGTACAGCCCCAGCTTGACCTGTGCTGCTGGTCAGTCCCACGTGGACTTCCCAGTACAGCCCCAGTCTGTCCAGTACAGCCCCAGTTTGAACTGGGACTTCCCAGTACAGCCCCAGTCTGTCCAGTACAGCCTCAGGTTGAACTGGGACAGCACAGTGCTGCTGGCCAGTCCCACCTGGACTTCCCAGTACAGCCTCAGTCTGTCCAGTACCGCCACGGTTTGAACTGGGTCTTCCCAGTCCAGCCGCAGTCTGTCCCGTACAGCCTCAGGTTGAACTGGGACAGCAGCAGTTCCATCGCTCAGTCCCACCTGGACTTCCCAGTACAGCCTCAGTCTGTCCAGTACCGCCACGGTTTGAACTGGGTCTTCCCAGTCCAGCCGCAGTCTGTCCCGTACAGCCTCAGGTTGAACTGGGACAGCAGCAGTTCCATCGCTCAGTCCCACCTGGACTTCCCAGTACAGCCCCAGTCTGTCCCCTCCTGCCAAGCCTTCACTAGGCACAATTCCCACTGGGATTCCCCCATGGGATGCTGCATCCCTGCTGCCACCCAGTTTGAGCTGGGAGGGCCCAGTGCTGTCACCTGAGGAGGGGGTGGGACCTTTTCTCGTTGTCATCTGGTGGCAGCAGGCACATGGGGGTCAGCGGCATCAGCTCCACTGCCTGCGGGCACACTGGCATGGGGCAACTGGGAGCGGGCAGGGGAGGGGGCTGGGAGACTAGGATGGGGCAGGGGAGGGGCTGGGAGACTGGGATGGGGCATGGGAGGGGCTGGGAGACTGGGATGGGGAACAGGAGAGCACTGGGAAACTGGGATGGGGCATGGGAGGGGGCTGGGAATATAGGATGGAGCCCCAGAAGGGCACTGAGGAGCTAGAATGGAGCCCAGGGAGCTGGAATGGAGCCCAAGAAGGGCACTGGACAGGAGAGCACTGGGACAGGGAGGGCACTGAGGAGCTAGAATGGAGCCCAGGGAGCTGGAACGGAGCCCAAGAAGGGCACTGGGAATATAGGATGGAGCCCAGGGAGGGCAATGAGGAGCTAGAATGGAGCCCAGGGAGATAGAATGGAGCCCAAGAAGGGCACTGGGAATATAGGATAGGCCCAGGGAGCTGGGAATATGGGATGGAGCCCAGGGAGGGCACTGAGGAGCTAGAATGGAGCCCAGGGAGGGCACTGGGAATATGGGATGGAGCCCAGGGAGGGCACTGAGGAGCTAGAATGGAGCCCAGGAAGCTGGGATGGAGCCCAGGGAGGGCACTGGGAATATGGGATGGAGCCCAAAAAGGGTACTGGGAATATGGGATGGCACTGCCCAGGTGCCCCCATGTCTCCAGAGCCCAGATCCCCTGGGATTCCTCCTGGGAAAGGGGAGCAGGGCCAGGAGAGGAGCTGGGCTCACGCTGGGCTGCTGGTCCCTCCTCAGGTCCACGCTGGCCTCAATGCCGTCCCCAATGTCATCCAAGGACAGGAACTCCTGCAAGAGACACAGCACTGTCACCTCCCCCCTGCCACCACCCTGCTGCCACCAAGAGGTGCCAAGTCAGGGGCAGAGACCAGCTTGGGAGCCACTGCAGCAGGTCCATAGGTGTAGAAAGGGAGGGGACAAATGGCAGCCCTCAGGGACAGGGAGCTTGGGAGGACAGAGGTCACCCTTGAGGGGACACAGAGGCCTTTGGGACAGAGAGCTTGAGAGGAGAGATATCCTGGGGGACAGAGGTTTTGAGGGACAAGGACCCTGGGGAGTGGCCACCCCTCACCTCCTGCTCAGTCCCAAAGGTGGCATCAGCATCCCTGCCATCGGGTCCCACGGAGCAAGGCTGCTTCTGCCTCCTGCATCAGGGAGGAAAACCTTGGGCTCAGGAGCAGCCCACGGGTGGGAACCAGGAGCTGGAAGAGCAATGGAGCCAGGAGGCCTCCAACCCTGCTTCTTGCTGTGGGGGCTTCAAGTGGGACCACCCCTGGACAGCACAGAGAGGGGACCCCAAGGGCAGGCTTTGGGGACCTCCACGGAGCTTTGTCTTGCTCCAGCCCAAGGAGAGCTCTGTCGGACCTTCATCCTTGGCCTCTTCCAACAAAAGGGTGATGGCTCCACAAATCCCCCTGGGCTGGGGCAGGAAGGGACCTCTGGAGCTCATCCAGTCCAAATCCCCCTCCCCACTCCAGCAGGGCACCCACAGCAGCTTGCCCAAGGTCACAACCTCCAGGTGGGGTTGGAAGCTCTCCAGACAAGGAGACTCCACAACCTCTCTGGGCAGCCTGCTCCAGGGCCCCACCACCTTCAGTGCCAAGCTGCTCCTGCTGGAACCTGCTGGCTTCCAGTTTGTGCCCAATGTCCCTTTTCCTGTCACTGGGCACCACTGACAAGAGTCTGGCCCCATCCTTTTGCCCCTCACCCTTTAGCACTTGCTGAGCACTGAGCAGATCCCCTCTCAGGCTGCTCTTCTCCAGGCTCAACAGCTCCAGGGCCCTCAGCTGCTCCTCATTCTCCAGACCCCTCTCCTTCTCCAGACCCCTCTCCTTCTCCAGACCCCTCTCCTTCTCCAGACCCCTCTCCTTCTCCAGACCCCTCTCCTTCTCCAGACCCCTCTCCACCAGTTTTGGTGGCCTGCTCCAGCTCCTCAATGTCCTTCTGAGAGTGAGAGGAGCAAAACTGACCCCAGGATCCAAGGTGTGGGCTCAGTCCCTTCCCTAGTCCCCACGCATGGCCCTTCCCACCAGCTCAGCAGGAAAGCAGCAGGACAGGGCTGGAGCTTCCCAGGTTCTTCTCCAGGTCAACAAAGCTGCCCCTGGGATGTGTGTGTGTGAGGAGAACTCCACTCACTTCTTGTTGCAGATGAAGTCAAGGGTTTGGTAGACCAACTGGTAGAGATGTTCTACCTGGAAAAGAGCAACCAGAGCCTTGGTGAAGGAGCAACAGGTGGCAGAAGAGCTGCTCCAGGCTCCTCAGCAGGGATGGGGCAAGGGGTGAGAGGGTTGGGGTTAAAGGAGGGAGAATGGAGATGTTCTTTGTGGTGAGAGAGCCCATTCCAGGTCAGGTTGTTTGGGGCTCTCAGCCACCTGCTCTGGTTGCAGCTGACCCCTGAAGGTTCCTCAACCCAAGCAGTCTACCATCTGGGAGGCAGAACCTCCCATCCCTTCACCTCTAGCACTGCTCCTTGTGTCCGAGGCGTTCCGAGCCCCACCCTGCCCAGCTGAGGGCCAGCAGGGGTGACAAAGGGGACACCAAGTGGCTGTCACCTTCTTGCTGTAGATGGAAACAGAGCCCTGGATCACCAGAGCAGCCTCCACGAAGTTCATGACAGTTCTGCCGTTGTCAAAGGAGATGCAGATTTGGTCCAGCTGCAGGAGACACAGAGTAAGGCAAAGGAGCCAGGCAAAGGCCACCCAGAGCTCGGGGACAGGGAGAAGGTTGTCACCCATCCCCGGGGGGGGCAGGACCCCTCCTCCTCACCTCCTCCAGGTACTCCTCCAGCTGGGCAGCCACATCCACCTCCCAGTTCTTGGTGAGGTCCCTGATGGGCTGCAGGAGGTGCAGGAAGCGAGACTCCACCTCCTCCATGCTGGGGGAGCGCCAGGGAGGGGCCCACGGCTGGCACCCAAGGGCACAGGACACCCGGAGCTGGGCACAGCCAGGGCAGGGTTGAGCTCAGCTGGAGAGGGGTGGGAAGGGAAGATGGGACTCAGAATGGAGTGGGTCAGAGGAGACCTTGGAGGTCAGCCAGTCCAACCAGCAACCCAGCAGGGCACCACGGAACCAGGCCCAGACCCCAGACCCCAATGCTAGGCCAAGAGCAAAACCCCAGAGCCAGACCAAGACCCTGACCCCAGACTGAAATCCAAACCCCAGGCCCAAGACTGAGATCCAGAAGCCAGAAAGAGATCTGGACCCCAGACCCAGGCACCAGGCCAAGACCCCGACCCCAGATGCAGACCTGACAGTGACCCCAGCCCAAGACCTGGATGCCAGCCCAAGATCCAGACTAAGATCCTGGCTGCAGACCCAAGACTGAGATCCAGAGCCCAGAAAGAGATCTGGACCCCAGACCCAGATGCCAGGCCAAGACCAAGACCCTGACCCCAAACCCAGAGCAAGACCAAGGCACCAGGCAGAGGTCCCACATCGAGATCCAGACCCCAGACCAACACCTTGGACTCGGACTGAGATTGGATCCAAATCAAGACCTTGGCCCCAGCTCCAGATTCAGAACCAGATCCCAGAAGGAGATCCAGACCAGGCTGGGACAAAGACACCAGGCCCAGATCAAGAGTCAGACCAAGACCTTGACCTCAGACCCCTGACTAACATCCAGCCCCCAGGCCAGAAGTCACACCCAGGCTGAGCTGCAGAGCCCAGGCTCAGACTCAAGCTGAAATCCAGCCCCGAGGTTGAGATCCAGACCCCAGACCAAAACTCAGATGGAAATTGAGATCCAGAGCCCAGACTGTGGGATCCAAACCCCACAGCCAGACCCTTGACCAAGCTCCAGACACCAGACCAAAGCCCCACACTGAGATCCACCTCCCAGACCAAAATCCACACCCATGGTAAGACCCAGACCAAGATCTGCACCCCAGAGAAAGATTCAGACCCCAGCACCAGATCCAGATCCTAGACTCAGGCAGAACAAGACCAGATTCAAGAGTCCTGGACCCAGGCTAAGGCTGAGATCCCAGATGCAGACTGAGACACAGACCCCAGAGTCCAAATCCAGACCCCAGACCGAAACAGAGACTCCCAGATCCGGAACCAAGACCCAGACCCAGGCTGAGACTCAGATCCCAGATGAGGACTGAGACACAGATCCCGAGACGAGACCGAGACTTCCACACCCCCGGATCCAGACCGAGACACAGACCCCGAGACGAGACCCACGGATGCAGACCGAGACACGGACCCCAGACCGAGACCCACGGACCCCAGACCGAGAGACACGGACCCCAAGACGAGACCAAGACCTCCACACCCCCAGATCAAGACCAAGACACGGACCCCAGAACGAGACACGGACCCCAGAAAGAGACACAGACCTTAAAACGAGACCCACGGACCCAGACCGAGGCACGGACCCCAGAACGCCACCGAGACCCCCACAGCCAGGCTAAGACTCGGATATCAGGTCCGGACCGAGACACGCACCCACGGACGACACCGACACCCCCACACCGAGACGCCCAGATGGAGATTCCAGATCCAGAGAGATAAGCCGGACCCGAGACCCAGATGGGAGAAGCCCAGGCAGGGAGCAAGAACCGCAGAACGAGACCGATCCCTCTAACCCGAAAGGGCCGCCCCCGAGCCCCCCGGAGCCCAAGCAGGGAGCCCCCCAGAGCCCGAGCAGGGAGCCCCGAGCAGGGAGCCCCCCGGAGCCCGAGGAAGGAGCCCCGAGCAGGGAGCCCCCCGAGCCCGTCTCTCACCAGCCGCCGCCGGAGCTTCCTTCTTCTCTTGCCGCCATTTTGCTTTTCCCGCCCGACGTGACGCGCGGGGGCGGGGCGCGATAACGTCATTACGCAGAGCCCGGGGGGTGCGATTCAAGCGCGTCGCCTTCTTTACGCTCTGACGTCATAATGCCGAAGGGGGGTCTCGAGCGCGGCGCCGCTGCCTCTGCCCCCCAGACGCCTTTACGTGCCGACGCAGCGTACGTGCTGGCGTAGCGTACGTGCTGACGTCGTGACTTGCTGGCGGGGGTCTTCAGCGCGGCGCAGCTGCTGCCGGCGTTACCATGAGGGTCCCTCCGGTGCGACCGCGCTCCCTCTTCCTGACCGGCTTGGCCGCCGTTTATCTCGCTGCCTTCGCCTCTCTTTACGTCCAGATTCCCGGTAACGGCAGCAGAAGGGTTTGGGGAGTCCGCTAGGGGTCCGCCAGACCGTTAGTTACGGGCGGTGTGGGGCAGGTGGGGATGGGCCGCGCTGAGGGTAGGACCCCACCGGGGGTAGGCCTCAGCGGAACGCCTCACTAGCGGCCCGCCCGCCCTGGTCTCCCCCTGCTACGTGGCCTGGCGGGGCTCTGCCTGGGTTCCTGCCAGTGGGGCTGCGTTGCCGGTTGGCTGGCGAGTCCGGGGAGATGGAGGGAGGGGGGCACTGGCTGGAGCCTTCGCGGCTGACGCCTGAAGGAGTTTAATTAACGATGCAGAGGGAAGGTACTGCGTTCGGTCTGGGGCTCCCCAGCTGCGGAGGGACAGGGATCTGCTGGAAACCTTCCAGCGGAGGGCTGCAAGGATGAGGAGGGGACTGGAGGGCACTGCCTGATGAGGGGAGGCTGAGCCACCTGGGGCTGCTTAGTCTGGAGAAGAGAAGACTGAGAGGGGATTTGATCAATGTTTATAACTATCTGAGGGCTGGGGGTCAGGAGGGGGGGGACAGGCTCTGCTCACTGCTCCCTGGGACAGGACAANGCTCTTGGTGAGACGCTAAGGGATGCCAAGGGGGATCTCGGTTAGGGGGTAGGAAGGGAAGAAGGTCTGAGAGCTCGGGGGAGGTGGGGAGTGGCTCCCAGTTCCGCTCCCTATCCTGACTGGTCTGTGCTGGGCTCGCTCCACCCCAGGGCTGTACGGCCGAGCCGGGATCCTGCCTGCCCGCAGGCTGCTCCGCCTCACCGGAAAGGGGCTCTGGGAGCAGCTGCGGGATTTTCCCACCCTGCTCTGGCTCAGTCCCTACCTGGGCTTGGATACTGAGCTGGGAATGGAGCTGCTGTGCTTACTGGGAGTTCTGATGTCACTGGGAGCCGTGCTGCTGGAGCCGCTAAGGGACTGCCTGCTCTTTGCCCTGCTCAGGGCCTTCTACCTCTCCCTCTACCAGGTAGGCAATTTGAGGAGGGGGCTTTGGAATATTTGGGATGGGGTGAGGGTGAGGTCTGTAGGTTGGGATCATCCCACAGCCTCTCAGTGCTCCCATTTCCCCTGTGGAGCTGGGAGGAGCTGCTGGCAGCTCCCTCACTGCTCTTAAGGAGGGGATAAAGTTCCAGTCCTATCCCATTTTTCCTCCTAAGTGAGGATCTGGAGCCAACTCACATATCTCTTGGGATCCTTTCCACACTTCCCATGAGGATTCTTCCAACCCAAATTACTGCCTCCCAGGCCCTTTTCCCCTGTCCCATGAGGATTCTGCCGTGCCCAGCCAACAATTCTCCCCTTTTCCCACCTCCAGGTTTCCTCTGTCCTCCCCTGGCTGCAGACCTTCTGCAGATCTCCCTCTCCACACCCAAACTTGGCTTCTGTGCCAAGGAGGAATCTTTGCCACCCCCCAGCTGCTTTTCCCATGGGATAGGTGTTGGAAGAGGCCCTTCTCACCTCTGCTCCCTCTCTCCACAGGTGGGACAGGTCTTTCTCTACTTCCAGTGGTGAGTCAACCCCACACTGACCCTTCTGGGATGGGCTTCCATGTCCTGGGGGACATCCTGACCCAATTTCCCACCTTCAGGAGCTTGGTTCTGATCCAGCCTGGTCCTGAACACCTCCAGGGAGGTTGTGGAGCACAGAATCACCCAATGTGATCTTTGCTCACATTGGGTGATTCTGTGCTCCACAGCCTCCCTGGGCAACCTGTGCCAGGGTCTCACCACCCTCACTTCTTCCTAACATCCAGTTTTAATCTCCTCTCTATCTGAGGATGCTGAGGTCTGAGGGTGGCCCAGGACATCCTCTTCTCCCCACCTTATGAATGTGGAGAAACAGGAATGAAGACACCCAAAGCTTTCTCCAGAAGCCAACAAGCTGCTGAGATCTGCCATGAGTTTGGCAGGTCTCAACCCAACCTCCCTACAGCCTGCCCCTTTGGTCCAGGCTGATGCCACAGCTTAACCAGGGCTGATGGACAGCCAAGGTTGGGCTGGAGCTGCTTGGAAGCCACTGTCTTGTGGGTGCTGGTGGGGTACAGTTCTCCAGTGGCACTTCCAGGCTGGAGGATGAAGCCTCAGGATGCTGCTGGGGGAGGTTCTTCACCTCCAGAAGGTCACAGAACTGCCTTGAGTGGGAAAAGATCTTCAAAGGTCACCAGAGAATGGTTTAGGGTTGGAAGTGACCTCAAAGCTCAGCCACTTCCAACCCTCCCTGTGCCATAGGCAGGGACAGCTCCCTCTAGAACAGGTCACTCAAGGCCTCACCAACCTGGTCCTGAACACCTCCCTGGGCAACTTGTGCCAGGGTCTCACCACCCTCAACCTGAGTCAGTGTCTTTGACCTGAGTCACTGTTTCAGTCTGGGGTCTGGATTCGAAGAGAAGAAGGGGCCAGAGGCTGAAGCTGTGCCAGGGCAGGTCTAGGCTGGATGTGAGGAGGAAGTTGTTGGCAAAGAGAGTGATTGGCATTGGAATGGGCTGCCCAGGGAGGTGGTGCAGTGCCCATCTCAGGAGGTGCTCAGGAGGAGGCTGCAGCAGGCACTTAGTGCCAGGGTTGGTTCATCAGCAGGGTTAGGTCAGAGGTTGGACTCAGTGATCCTGGAGCTCTTTTCCAAGCTGGTTGGTTCTGTGATGAGGAGGAGCTGGCAGCACTCCAGTGCCACCAGCCTGTGGTGGTCACCTCCAGAGCCACCTGCAACCCTTCCAAAGGTGCCAGGGACAAGCATGAGTGAGATCTTGGGCCTAGGAAGGTG
>WAAF01003509.1:27466-44988 GCA_013400475.1 Tricholaema leucomelas | reverse complement strand
CACACAGTACTTCAAGTGGGGTCTGATGAGAGTAAAGGGGCAGAATCACCTCCCTGAAGGTCTACTTTATACTGAAGTATTACATTTCTTGTAATTTCACTGTATCCTATTCTATTAGTTGCTTACTCCTTATCTCACAGATATAATGAAGTTTGATAAATTACAGAGTCCAAGTAAGAATGCACAACAAATAATTGTTTGTCTTTTGTTTGTTTGTTTGTTTGTTTTGTTTAATGAGCAAATTGGCTCCAAGCATCTCTCACAATTCTCAAGCATGTTAATTATTCAAAATTATTCCTGATTTCCAGCAGTTCTTCAGATCATTCATGCTATAAGCATACATCCTGCAATTAGAATTTTGGCTTCTGTGGCTAAATGGTTTAATTAGTAATGCTTGCAAATTCCTTGTGTTACTGACTGGCAACAAATACACATAAGTGTATTTATCTACAATAAAAGGTATCAATGCTGCTAACTATATTGTTATGTCATCTAATCAAGAGGAAAAAGCACATGGTAGTTTTATATCTAAAGGACACTAATTATCACATTCTTAAGGGAAAAAAAGTCTATTAAGAAGTATTGGGGTTTTTAAATCTGCATGATTTTTCATGGTTTCATGTTAAGTTAAAATTAGAAGTAAAATGACATCAAAGGGTTCCATATGAATATGGAAAGAAAATATGATAGATTTTCTTTGCAAATATAAATGGTTNTTTATTTTATTTTTTAACTATAGACAAAGACTTAGCTATTGTACAAAAAAATATATGCCTGAAATATGCATCCCAGGCTTTTTGGCACTGTTACTATAATCTTAGCTAAATATGCTCAGAAATAAATTCTTCTGCTTTGTTAAGAAAGACATTTTAGAAAGAACACAATACTTTACAGAGAAGGATGGATGAAGAGATATCTGTCATGATGTGGGATACTCTTATTATTTTTACAATTTATTAACAGTACAGTAGAAATGTCACCAGACTGTATGTCTGTTCAGCCAGCTGTAAAGAAGATCTTTATATAATCTTTATCACTAAATACTGAATAGCCACCTAACACTTTCATTACCTGAAATGTATAAAGTTAATGGTGGGAAATTGTTCCTACCCCTAGTTTTCATGTTTTAATTTCACAATGTAGCACGATTTTCAGAAGTGGCCAAGTAAATTATGTCTAACCTGCGTTGACTGTTAGAAGCCTAAGAAGCTGATAAAGCCTTTGGTCTGAAAAACAATTGGCTTTTGCATCATACTCACTTTGAAAAACAACTCAGAATGCCAAAACAGTCATTTGATTGTTTGAACTTTCCTTCTAAAAACCTTGCACTTACTCTTGATCATGATGAAGCTGATGGTCCTACTCATAGTATAGGATGAGTGATCTGAAAAGGTCATTTGTGTTTGTAAAATAAGCATGTTCACAAATTCATGGAATTATTTGGGTTGGAAGAGGCCTTAAAGGTCATCTAGTTCCCCTGCCTTGGGCAGAAATATCTTTGACTAGATCAGGTTGTTCAAGGCCTCAAGCAGCCTGGCCTTGGACACCTCTAGGGTTCACCCACAATGTCTCTGGCCAACCCATTCTGGTGTGTCTGCACCCTCACTGTAAACAATAAAATATCCAGTCTAAATCTACCCTCCTCAAGTTTCCATCCATTCCCTCTCATCCTATTACAACAAGCCTTCATAAAAAGTCACTCTCCAGCTCTCTTGTAGACCCCTATCATCAGATATTTGAAGGTTGATATAAGCTCTCAGAAGAGCCTTCTTTTCTCCAAGCTGAACAGCCCTAATTCTCAAATCCTGTCCCCACAGGGGAGGTGTTTCAGCTCTCTCATCATCGTTGTGGCCCTCCTTTGGACCTGCTGTACCAATTCAATGTCCTTTATGCTGGGGGCCACAGAACTGGATGCAGTGCTCCATGTGAGGTGTCACAAGAGCAGAGCAAAGGGGGAGAATCACATCCACCATCCTGATGGCCAAACTCCTGCTGCAGCCCAGGATATGAACTAGATACATGGCAAATGAGCTGTATAAATCCTAACCATTTTTGTCTGTCCATGTGATAAAAGTACGCTACACCAACACCTTCAATATATATGAGGGAGAAAATATTGCAAAGTGAAATTTAATTTATTTTTTAGCCCAAATCTAATTGTTTTCTAGTAAAACAAGTGATAGCTCCTGATTTGTTTACTTAAAGACAGATTTAAGTTTATCCAGTGTGAAAACTCTATTATTAATTAGTCATGACAAAAATCTTGTCAATCTTGAGCCAGATCACAACTACCCAGGGATGACTACCATAGTCTTGTAATATAACCAAAAATTTCTTTACAGAGTTCATAGAACAATCTTTCCATGGTATAGTGATTTGTGTGAAGCTAGTCAGGATACCCTTTCCTCTTATTTCAAGGTTTTTATGAGTTCTAAGATGCTGATCTTTCTTATGCTAAAAAACCCTCATCTTATGATTTTTCATGAATATGTGCCTTTCACAAAAACCTTTGTAGATTAGGTATTCCTAAAATCTTTTCATTGCCTTGTTTACTGTACTTAAAGGAGCAGAAACAAAGCAGGAGCAGAAATTAAAACACTTTCATTGTGAAAAATTTCAACTTTTATGGGACTTTTATTTCCTTTCTTGAGTCTACACATTCATATTTCTTGTTACAATTTGAAAAATTACATGTGAAAACCAAGTATTTATGTTAAAAAGTGGTAAAATTGTGTCTTTTTTTATTTTCAGATAGCAAATATTGTCTACACCTGCTTGCCATGTGTTTTTAACAACACACTTCACTGGAGAATTTTCAGGTTCATTTTTAAGTTATTCATTCTGGAAAGCTGACATGTCACACATGTGCACACACTCCCTTTTGGGCTCTCTAATTCATTTAAAATCTCTTTCTCATAGAGAAACCGTGTTGTGGAAGATGGCAATTCCCACAACACAGGAAAAATGGGATCAGTGGAATGCTCTGCTCCAAACAGGATTACAAGAAAGGTGCATTCACTGTGTCACAGAGTTTACTAAAATTGGGAAGTGCCCTCACTTTACTGAAGGACCACTTCTTTACTCTCAGAAATTTGAGAAACAGTTGACCAAGTCTTATTCCTCTGACATATTTTAAATTTGAATAGGTATTTTATTCCCCACAACACTCTTTAAGTGGCCCCTCTCAAGTTTGGTGCTTTCAATAACTTTTTCCTTTTCTAAAACTCCCCACCCCAAAAGATTTGATTTCTGCAATCTGTTTCTTCAGGACTGACTTGTACTTTATTTAACTGAAGCAATCAACTAAAGAAGGAGAATACCTATTGAAAAGTGTTTTTTTCCTTTATCCATCCTGAGTTTTATTTTCTACTGTCAAACAAATCGTTCCCAGTGTATTTGGGATTTATTTTTCTTCTGGAAACAAAAGACTAACTAATGCAGAAGCTCTATGTTTATGCATATAAAACATAGAATCATAGAATAGAATCATAGAATCAGTCAGGGTTGGAAGGGACCACAAGGATCATCTAGTTCCAACCCCCCTGCCATGGGCAGGGACACCCTACTCTAGATCAGGCTGCCCAGAGCAGCATTAGTAGTCCAGTAAGGATACTGAATACTGGACAGAAAAAACATTCCAGAATCAAACCAGAGCATGTGAACTTCTGTTCTTGTTTGATTTAGCATATAAATCTCCTGATATGTTGAACACACTTTAGCTGTATAAGGTGACTGTATAATACTATGGGTGCAATTGTATGTGTTTGCAAATTTGAAATTTTGGGGTGTTTTACTGTGGACATTTGCTTAAAGTATGTTGCTACAAGCAGAATTTCTTCTCTGTTCATGAAAGAAAAACAAAAAAGAATGGAGCAACTCTAGTACTAGGTTTATGGAGTAATAATTATACTTGTTTTTATACTTTCTTTAAATTTCCATAGTGAGAAAGCACACTAAAAAAATAAGAGATCTGGTTGTGAAAAGAAAATAATGATGAAGCCTATATCATTCACTCATTTGCTGAAAGGGATAAAAAGCAAAAATGCTCAGGAGCACTTTTTCCCTTCACATCCCCTTGCTCTGCTCTAATATCTTCCACTAACCTTGGCTAACCAGAAAACAAGTAGACTTTTCTGATTGTTTTGATTCCCGTCTGGGAAGGAAGAGAGATAGTGAGGCTTTGAGCCTCCTCTGGGCAGTTTCTTTGTCCGGGAGGGAACCTGGATTTCTGTATTATCTCCAATTTGTATATATTTGTAAATACTTTTAAATATATTGTGTATATATGCTTTGCTTTGCTGTGAATACAGCTATATATTACTTCCAAGGTGCCTGAGCTGGTCTGTAAATTTCAATAGTGGTGGTGGGGGGGAAGTTCCTAACCTACCACACAGGTGTGACTAAAGAGACATAGAAGCATTGACTGAAGGTATGTAGTAAATACTGGGCCCTTGTCACGGAGGGGTATTCTGCCACCTACGCCAATTGTGGCGGAGAGGAGAAATTAATTGGTGCGAGATAATATTCTATAAAAATATATCATTTATTACAATATTCCAAACTCTCACCACCCCCAACCACTGAATGTTAATATTAATGTTTGTTCAACACGGTTATGGAAGACATAGGTATAATATAAAACAGTAAATTGTTAATAACTAGCAAACATTCAAACTATAAACAGAGAGATTTCCCCATAGCAAATACTGCTTGGGGTCAATATGCTGTTTGCCCAGTAGATGAGCCCAAGCTCTTTCAGCTCTATGGCAGAAGACAATAGAGAATTACAGAGGCATTAAAGCATTTACTCACAAATTCTGATTAATTATTAATACCCTCCAAGGCAACGTCACAGCCTATACAAGTGTCCAGTCTTCAGGGGAGTCTGCCTGTGGATGTGGAAGCTGGAATTCTCTTGGCTTCAGGAGAAAGGACAGTCTCTGACTTTGTTCTTCTGGCTTCTTCTGGACACTCTGTCCAGGGATTCCTAGGCAGGACCTTCAGTTGCAGAAGGTGTACGATGCTGTGCAGTCTCAGCATGGTGTCATGCTGGCCATACAGGCCAATCGTGTGCAGACAATCCAGTGTTTGCTCCTGGTAACTCAGCAGCAGTGGAGCTTACCAGGCAGTGATAAGGCAGCGAGCATGCAATAGGGTGCATGGCTGCACGGGAGACTGAGCTCCGTAGAGGTAGGCAATACAGCATCTATAGAATCATAGAATCATAGAATGGTTTAGGTTGGAAGGGACCTCAAGGATCATCCAGCTCCAACCCCCTGCGACAGGCAGGGACACCTCCCACTAGAGCAGCTCGCCCAAGGCCTCATCCAGCCTGACCTTAAACACCTCCAGGGAGGAAGCATCCACAACCTCCCTGGGCAACCCGTTCCAGTGCCTTACCACCCTCACTGTAAAGAACTTCCTCCTAACATCCAGTCTAAATCTCCCCTCTTCCAGCTTAAACCCATTCCCCCTCGTCCTAACATTACTAGACCGTGTAAATAGTCCCTCCCCAGCTTTCCTGTAGGCTCCCTTCAAATACTGGAAGGCCACTATAAGGTCTCCTCGAAGCCTTCTCCTCTCCAGGCTGAAGAGCCCCAACTCTCTCAGCCTGTCCTCATAGCAGAGGTGCTGCAGCCCTCTGATCATCTTCGTGGCTCTCCTTTGGACCCGCTCCAGCAGTTCCATGTCCTTCTTGTATTGGGGGCTCCAGAACTGCACACAGTACTGCAGGTGGGGTCTGAGGAGAGCAGAGTAAAGGGGGAGAACTGGTAACTCACCGCAATGGCGTGCAGGTGTGCACGGCTGACTGGGAGCCCATGGGAGACTCTGTCTCCGTGAAGGAGATGCACTGTGGGTGGGCGCTGTGGGTGAACAGTCAGGCAGGCAAGCAGGCAAGCATCAGCAAAGGGCTGATGATGCGGGTGAGTCCAAGCATAATAATGAGAGCGAGCACGTTGTTTACCTGTGTGCCTCTATTTATCAAATGTGGGCCAAGATTAATGGCCCCTTGGCCACCAAAATGACCAGTCAGCTTTTGGCAGTTAGCCAAACCTTACCATAATAGGGAAAAGCCACAGGCCTGGACCTTCCAAATATGGGAATCACATGGGCCTTGCACTAGGCAGGCATGAGCTGGGCGTGCGGGGCTTACACAGCCACCTTACACAACATAAAGCCTGGGCAGGCCAGACTTTATGGCACCAGGCCTATCGTGCCCCTTTATGCTTGTTCATGTGTTTACCTCTGGTGTGGGCAGAAGAACATGTCCAGGCGAGACAAGGCATGAATAATCCTATTTGGGCCTATGGGCCCTCCATGACAGCCCTGGAGAGGCGACATGAGTCTTATGTTGTCTAACTAGGCAGTAAAATAGGGAGATTCAAAGCCAGTTTCTGCTTATTAGGAGGTAAAGAGCATAAAGAAAGTGTCCTTGCAAACAGTGGCTAAAGAAAACAGCATTTTGTTTCTGCCTTATACAACGAGAGACTAGACTAGAATAGACTAGAGTAATTCCAGTTAGAAGGAACCTACAATGATCAACCAGTCCTGTTGCCTGACCAGGGACGATCAAAAGTTAAAGTCTGTTACTAAGGGCACTGTTCCAATGCATCTTAAACACTGCCAGGCATGTTTTAAGGCCTGTTTTAGGCATGTTTTAAGGCACCCTCATCAAGCCTGCTCCAGGGTATAGCTACCCTCTTGGTAAAGAAATGCTTCCTAATGCCAGTCTGAACCTCCTCTTGGTGCAGCTTTGAATTGTTCCCATGTATCCTGCCACAGGATCCCAGCACTTCCATCTCCACTTCCCCTTCTGTCATGGACTGAGTTGAGTCTGCTGCTGTTATTCATACCATGCTGCCATCATGCCAGCTTCAAAGAATGAAACTGCTAACTGAGGCTTGAAGTCCAGATTGCAATATGGAAGGCTTCGTGTTCCAGTTGCTGCTCTGGGCACATTCAAATACCTTAGCAACATGAGTGTATCTCTTTAAACCTTGGGACAAGCAATTACTCTTCAAAGGTAGAAAGTTTAAATAAAAAATAAGAAATGATGCAATTACCTTCAGTCTTGTGATTTCAGTAGTTTGAAATCTTTGGGATTTACAGTATTTGTGTGTATTTTAAACATTTAACTTTGTGAGCTAGTCCTTTTGGCTTTAGCAAAACACAGTTACTATTCCATTTATTTCCAGTATTGGCTGTCTTGAACTGAAACACTGTTTTGAGAGGTCTTTTATGTTTTAAAAAAACCCGAATGAAGAAGCAAACAAAAAACCCCACAACTTTTCTACTCATAACCAATTTTCATACACACAAAAGGAATTTAAACACATTCCACTTACTATTATTTGCAGACTTAACTGCAAATATATTAGAATTTCCAGCTGCTTGAGATGGTTAGAAAGACTTTAGGAGGAGGGACAATTTAGCTTCAGTAAAATAGCTCATTTTCAAAGTGAATTAGAACTTAAAATATCATTTTTTTCCCTTTTCCTGAATCCATTTCAGCATATTTTATGTGATCTATAATTGTCTCTCAAATAACACCACTGAGTATTTCAGAAATTCATTCCTCTTTCATTCTCAATTTTCACTCACATCTGAAATTATTATTTTTTCTCAATCGTATCTTTAATAATTTCCAAACATGTGTTAAAAAAAAAAAATCACACAAAAAAATAAACAATCCCCAAAGCAAAACAAAAACCATTTTAAACTCCTGCTGAATGATAAGTCACCTTTGCCTAGATTAATAAATGTGGGCTATTCAGCCTTCATCCATTTGGACAAAATCACTTCTATTTCAAGATTTTCTTTAGTGTGATTGCCATTGATTCAAACTGAGTAAAATGACCTAACTTTATGTTAAAAAAAAATCAAAGTCCTACATCTCTTGTGCTGTATTCCAAGATGTTTTTCTTCTATTTTATATTCAAAGATAGTTAGTGCCCACCAGGGGGAGGCCCATAGTTAAATTGTATGTATCTGGAAAGGCAAAGAAAAAAAAGTTCCTTTAAATAATGGGTTTTTTTATATATTATTAAACATTCCCTCCTGGAATATTCATATTTTCATCACCTGGCAGAATGAAGAGAACTCCAGACTCTGGATGATGGAGAGAAAGCCTGGAGGATGGAAGACTCTCCACTTGTCAGTGAATACTGGGTTAGGGAGGAGTTACAGAAATTGAATACACACAAGTCCATGAGCCCTGATGAGATGCATCCCAGAGTCTTGAGAGAACTGCCTGATGTTGTTGCTCTATCACTCTCCATCCTTTTTTCAAAATCCTGGCAAACAGGAGGAGTGCCTGAGGACTGGAGGCAAGCCAGTGTCACTCCAGTCTTCAATAAAGGGCAAAAAACAGATTCCAGGAAACTACAGACCAGTCAGGCTCACCTTCATCCCTGGACAAATGATGGAGTAGCTCCTTCTCAAGGTTCTCTCTAGGCACTTGGAAGAGAAGAGGTTTATCAGGAGTAGTCAGCATGGATTTACCTAAAGGAAATCATGGTTGACTAATATGATAGCATTCCATGACATTGTAACTGAATAGGCAGATGTAGGGAGACCAGTGGATGTTGTCTTCCTTGATCTTAGCAAGGTTTTAGACACTGTCTCACAAAACACCCTTATGAACAAGTTCAGGAAGTGTGGGACAGAAGAGCAGACAGCGAGATGAATTAAGAACTGATTACACAATAGAGTGCAAAGAGTGGTGGCCAGTGGTGTCAAGTCCAGCTGGAGAGCTGTAACTAGTGGAGTCCCCCAGGAATATGTGCTGGGTCTGGTCCTATTCAACATCTTCATTGATGACATTGATGAGGGGACAGACAGACAGACAGAGTCTGCTCAGCAGGTTTGCTGACCATACCAAACTGGGAGGCTTGGCTGATAGAGCTGAAGGCTGTGCTGCCCTTCAGCAAGACTTGAACAGCCTGGAGAGCTGGGCAAGGAGGAACCTAATGAGGTTCAATAAGTAGAAGTGCAGAGTCCTGAACCTGGGAAGGAATAATAAACTGCACCAGTACAGGTCAGGAGGTGATTTGATAGATAGCAGCCTTGTAGAGCAGGATCTGGGAGTCCTGGTGGACAGCAAGGTATCCATGAGACATCAATGTGCCCTTGTGGCCAGAAAAATATCCTGGGGTGCATTAAGAAGAGTGTGGACAGCATATTGAGGGAAGTTCTCCTCCCCACTCTACGCTGACCTAGTGTGACCCCACCTAGTATACCCTATCCAGTTCTGGGCTCCACAGTTCAAGAGAGACAGGTATTTACTTGAGAGAATCCAACAGAGGGCTACAAGGATGATAAAGGGACTGCAACACTGCCTTATGAGAAAAAGGCTGAGAGACCTGGGGCTTTTTGATCTGGAGAGAAGTCTGAGAGGGGATCTAATAAATGTTTACAAATATCTGAGGGCTGGATGTCAAGAGAGAAGGGACACTCTCTTTTCACCTCCACTTTATGATAGTTCAAGGGGCAATGAATGTAAACTACAGCACAGGAAGTTCCACCTCAATGTGAGGAAGAACTTCACTATTGTAAGGGTCAAGAAGCACTGGAACAGTCTCCCCAGAGAGGCTGTAGAGTCTCCTTCTCTGGAGGCTTTCAAGATCCATTCAGATGAATTCCTGTGTGACCTGAGCTAGATTCTATGGTACTGTTCTGGCATGGGGGTTGGACCCAAAGATCTTCAGAGGCCCCTTCCAGCCCCTAACAGACCGTGATCCTGAGCTATCCATCAAGATTGATGCCTTCCATGAACACTGCCCTAGGAGTAGGGTCCTTCCTTTCCCAGCACATGTGAGCTGCTTAGCTATGTCTGTGGTGTACTCCTCTAAGCATAGATGTATCTATGGGAGAAAAATGAAAGCCTTTTTTTGATATGTTACTAGGATATGTTTCATGAAGTAACTGCTGTCTATCATTGAATAAATCCACAGCTGAAAGTTTCTTGTCTTCGAAACAGAAACCTAAGAGTAGCAAAAGGCACAAGCTTCTTGTATGATGGAAGTCAGATGAGTGAGTATATTTTTTTCAGTTTGTATTTTAAGTTCTTCATTCTCTTCTTGAATCACTAGTGATGACAAGGTTTTAGCCATATCTACTTGGTTAATCAAAAAAATGTCAGAAGATAAAACAAACACGTCTTGAACAGCACTAAATACCAACTTTGCATATAGTAGGAAGTGTACTGAGCTTTCAAAGTCTATATATATTTATATACACACATATGTTCAGACTGAAACAGAAAAAGGGATAGAAAGAGTAAAGACAAAAAAAAAAGTTAATGTTCATACTTTAAAGAGCTAAGGTTAAGAGTCTTAAAAGTTCACAGCAACCAAGAAACATGGAATGCTTATATACCCTTTACAGTTTTAACTATAGTGCATCTAAATTATTCACATGGTTTTCTGTGGGTTACTTGTTTGATTCATTCGTTGTTGTGATGCAAATGTCATACCTTGTAGGCCCATCTTGAGAGTCAGTCTCAGATTTGCAGGTAAATAGGCAGGAAAAGGGAATACATACAGTGTCAAAACCAGTCTGAAAGGAGTTAAAGCAAGGCAACTAGTGTCAGTAACCATCTTTTCACTGGTGTTTCTTCACTTCAAAGTATCTGATATTCTTGACTAATACCTAACTGACAAGATAACACAATGAGCAGATTTTGAGACAGGAAGATCACAAGTTCAGTAATTCAATCTAGGGAGCAATAATGGTGAAATAAAGAAAGATTGACTAAAAAAATGTAATAAATTTGTTCAGTATCACCTGAGAGTAGAGTATCACAGACAGGATATCAAACTGAAAGTCCAAAAAGGATAGGAGAGACTAGATCTATAGAAAATTGAGGGTTGTCAGCATAAATGCTGTCATGGGTGGCCTTGCTTAGATTGTACAAATTCTTCTTCCATGATTATAAATGATTTTTCTAAGAGTAAGCATCACTAATTCCAAAAGCTGGAAAGTATTTGGAAGATTGAACTATTTTTTATATCCTTACTACTTCATATACAATTCATCTTTTCAAATCTAATTCATTCCTCTACAGCTGTTGAGAAATTGTAATTTTACTACAAAGAACTTAGTGAAAAATGTACATCAAGGACCTTAAGTACATCAGACATTTACCAAGTACCTCCAGTCTCATGCATCAAGAATCAACAGCAACATTGCTGAATCAGTTTGGGTCACATGTCTTACTGAAGATGGTGCAAGATAAAGGAGTTTGGCTGAACTCTTTATGGCTCTGACTGGTTTCTATCTGTAAGGTTTCCTTCCCCCCCTCCTCCCCCCCCATATTCTACTTAGGGAAGCTGGACATAAAAATCAACAACAGAGGATACAAGTGGTGCCATTAAATGTCAGCAAAGTGTGTTATAAAAGTTGANGACCTTGTCGATAGTCCCTCCCCAGCTTTCCTGTAGGCTCCCTTCAGATACTGGAAAGCCACTCTAAGGTCTCCTCGAAGCCTTCTCTTCTCCAGGCTGAAGAGCCCCAACTCTCTCAGCCTGTCCTCATAGCAGAGCTGCTCCAGCCCTCTGATCACCTTCGTGGCTCTCCTCTGGACTTTTTGTTAGTCTTGTCACAGCTTTGGTGAAACTCTCCAGTGGCTTTAAAATACTCCCAAGATTGCTGTGTTCAGACCTTATCTTCAGATCCTGGTGCTTTACTTCTCTCTGGGACTGCAAAAGATCACTTTATCTCCTCCTCCTTGAGTGCCCTCTCTGTCATGAGACCTACTGGTTACATTCTTAAGATATGCCATTTTCAGCAACCTTGCACAGCTGCTTGGTTTCAGTCTTCTGGTCACTTTGATTTAAAATATAGCACTTAAAAAAGCACATTTGAAAATGGATTTACACATAAATTCACAAAGGCTAGAGCCTCAGGGCTGGTGGCTGTTTCACACTGTACATGTGTATTGTCTTCCTCCATTTAGTGTTTCTGTCATGTGTGAGCCTGCTTTGAGTCTCCATCATGACCCTTTCTGGTTTCTAGATGATGTCTGCTGGAATTCTCTTGTGAGATTTTCTCCTTTCTCTGGCCACAAATGAGATTAAAGGTCCTTCAGGCACACCTTTTCATCTCATTAGATATTGGAAGCTCTGATCAGCCCCAAGATGTTTCCCAGTACAATGTGATCCATGTCCACTCTCAGGTGAGAACTCTTGAGTAACGTGTGTGTAGTGTCCAGACTTGGTAAAAACCCAAATAATCTCTTTTTCATATGTGTTGTTCTAAAATTACAGTCCTTTTAGGCTGGCGTCTTTACAACAGCTGACAGACTTTAAAGACTGCCACATTCAAGTATTTCTTGGGGAGGAAACAACATCGTAGGAACATACCTGAAGTAAATTTAAATCAAAAAATACTTGAACCAGCACAATGGAAAGTGTCACTGAATCTCTCTGGATTGCATAACACTGTTTCATGAATCTCTGAAACAATCAACAATACTTTTGGTTTGGTTTGGTTTGGTTTTTGTGTATTTTATGACTTTAGGGTATTTTTTTCACTTTATCTCACTTAAGATTTATTCATGGCTTGGTTTCAGTATCCAAATTTTCTAGAAAAATACTTTTCTGCAAAAGTATCATGAATAAAAGTCTCTGTTTTAATAAGTAATGTTTCATTTTCCTTTCCTTAAAAAGTCTTATGAGGAGGGTAATTTTAATATAAAATTTCTGCTGATATTTGATTTTTTGCTGTTATTGCAAGAACAGAGTTGCCAACGACACAATGACAACAACAAGAAGTTAGATTAGATTGCAATTAATAAGCTTCCTCATTTAGGTGAAGAGGGCACTATTTGATATACATTGCCACATTTACAGTCAGGAGTCACTGACATTACATGTGAGGTAGCTGAAGAAGTAATCATACTCAGCATATTGAATTGAAAACAGTAGCACTATTAGAGAATGAAATGCATAGGAATACCACAAAATACCACTGTTTTCTCATTGTCATTGATGTTTGACTGAGGGTTTTTCATTCTTTGACATTTAACAAGGACTTCCTGTGGAGAAAATGCAAGTGTTAACTCCTCATATAACCATCAATGAATGGATGGCTTCATTTGTCAGGGTTTTTACTTATGGGAAGGAATTAATGAATGCACAGATGTACCACTCACTTAAAAAAATGGTTTTTAATAAATCCTATGTTCAGAGCAACTGAATATTATTGTTTGACAGATGTAGTGTATACCAGTTCTAAAAGTACTCATGGACTTTATGTGCTACTTNAAAGACTGGATGAGGCACTTAGTGCCGTGGTCTAGTTAATTGGACACAGCTGGGTGATAGGTTGGGCTGGATGATCTTAGAGGTCTCTTCCAACCTGCTTGATTCTATGATTCAGGTGCATGCTTAGTATAGACACAGCATGGATCTTATTTGATCTTCCATGAACACTTGTAAACTGACTTTTGTGAAGTTTTTTATGTCCAGTGGATTTCTCTATTATAACTTCTAAAGAACTTCCTTCTGTAGTATGAACTTCTGCCAGGTTTCTGAAAGGGTAGGTCATTGATAAGAGACTGTGACACCAGATGAATATTTTAATCTCCTTATTTGGTTTCTTAATTCACTGTATTTCTTAGTGTCTTCTTATATTTACCTTGCTTTCTTCAGAGTGCCCTCCCAATGCTCTTATGTTCTATTCTGATATTCACTTAAAAGAATATTAACAAATCCCAAGTCTCACAGCAGGAACTAGAGCCTTTAGAAGGTTTCTTCGTAATAGTTTGATGTGGTAGTTTTAGACAATCAAGCAAATGTCCTGAATTTAATTAATAGAATTTGCAGAAAAAGAGAAGGAACAGTTCTGATGCCCTGGCATGGTATTAGGAAACTGTTGGAGACTGTGAAAAAATTGAGAACTTGAGACAAGAGACATGATGACTGCATTGAAAAAAAAAAAGATATTTTCCCAGGTATGTTTTGGAATTTTTCATATATGGAGCAAGTTCTTTTTTTTTTTTCCTCCCCATCAGACACATTTTGAAGAATTTGCATGTCTGTACTGAGAAAGATTACTTTTTTGAACCACTCAGTTGTGGTCAGGGAGGTTGTAAGCTAACAAATTTTCATTTGGATCAGAATATGCTATCAAAGGGTAGGGTTTTTTCCCCCAGTGACAAAGTTCAGGTTCTCTGTGGTATAATCTAATTTTACTTAGAGAAGCCTGAATGTGAAGATTGCAATGCATCATCAGAATAATGCTGATGCTGTGTTCTAAGAGATTATATTACTTTGGAAGAATCCACTGCTATGGACAATAATTGTGTTGTTTTTTTTTACTGGTTTCTTCATGCTAAGAAGAATTCATTTCACAGACTTACAGTAGGCTTTAGATAAAGAATGTAACCCTTTGTAGAGTGTCTCCCATAAGAAAATGCAGTTGCCCCCACCAGTCTCAAAAAAAAAATCTCAAAAAATGACAAAAAAAAACAATAAAGCCCACCTCAGGTACACATATTCAGGTATGAGATAATATCACCTTCCTTAAGTAGCCTAGTAATTTGGTCTGGTTGGTACGCGAGTAGCTGACATATTCCTCCAAGTCTGTGTCTGGGACTATCAAAGATTCATAAAGAACTTTTCCAGATACTGAAATTAATTGGGAAATCCAAATTAAATTCAGTGAAGGAAAAAAATCTGGAATCTCTTTGTCTACGTGTATTTTACAGTAGATTAAGACTGAAATCCTTTGCCCGTGTATTACTAAGTGCTGCACAGGGGCTACTAAGGTATTTCTCATTGAAAACAGTGGAAGTAGCAAACTATAATTCATAGAATCTCAGAATGCATCTGGTTGGAAGAGACCTCAGAGATCATCCAGTCCAACCCCTGACCCAGAGCTGAAGGGTGAAGGCTAAACTGTGTCCTTAAATGCCAAGTCCACATGATGCTTGAACACCTTCAAGGAGGTTACATGAGGTATGTTTAAAATATATCCAGGCAATTTATCTCTTCATCTGCATTATACAAAGCAGTGTAAAAGAGACATAAAGCAGAAAATCCAGTTTGGTCAACAATACACTGGACAATTCTGTGCTTCCATAATAGCAGACTTCAAATTTTTAGAGATTTCAAACTGCAACTGTAGATAGCTCCTCCACTCCACTGCATCCATTAGAGAAATTGTTGTGAGTTCTGTGATATCATAACACTATTGGCATGATCAGTCAAGCCTGTGTCAAAAAAAAGTATCATTTTTTTTTTCATGGAGGAGACTATAGTGCATCTAAATTGAGTTACTAAGCCATTAGCAGAATGCCTTCACCTGATGAAGAAGTCCTAAATATAATCTGCAGTGCTTTGAGAGATTAAAAACAAACCAAAACAAAACAAGCCGATAAGCTGTAGTACGTGTAATTTGGAACAAAACAAAGAGAAATGGAATTTTTCTGCCCAGAATGCTCAGCTGTGCTCAGAACTAGCTTTCAGTTCTCCTTCTTGGGATCCAGGCCTATCAGAAGGTCTTTTAGGCATTTGCCTGGTAAATGAACCCATAAAATGACAGACCTATTCCTTTGTGGAATTTTTATAGCATGCAACATTCTTCTGTGTCTTTTGGCTTTGAAATACCAAAGTTCCTCCTACAAATCAACTGATAGAGACATTATTGTTTTTGAGGACTCTGAACTGACCCTGAATGTATAGCTTTTGTACAAATTGATAATGGCATCAGATCGTGGATTTCATTACTCCTATAAGCATAACAACAACTGGAGACCATTACAGAGCTATACTGTAAAATCCATCAGTCCAAACGATAATGCGGGAAAGAGGCTGATCAAGCTCATTCTGTTAACAAAGAAATGCAGAGAATGATGAGCCTGGAGATCTGTGTGATTAGGTCATAAAACATGACATAAAGAGACTGCAACTTTTAATGTTTCATTGATTTCACCTTTTCACTAGCCTGCTCAAATTCATCTAAAGTGTTCTATTTTGCTAAAGCTACTGATTTAAACTCTCAGCAAAATGATAACATTTTTATAGGCTACTTATCTTGTATTCTGGCATCACCTGCTAGTGTTAAGGAGACAAAAGGTGTTAAGACTTACTGCCAAAAACTCAAAATAGAGTTAAATAAAATAAAAGTTTAATTTGAAATTTCATTCTTGTCTAAACCTCTCATGAGTTTCACAGAGACTGTTACAGGCAAAAACTAACCCCAAAGTATTAAAAAAATTCTTGACAATTTCATGAAATTTTTGAAGTCGTTTCCTGTCTGTGAAGAGCAACAGGAAATTGTTTAGATTTATTTATTCTTACCTGAAGTGAGCTAAATTACTTTTTTTTTTGTCCTAACTGCAGAGGTAAATTTCTGTACCTTAGTTATGTCAACTGCTTTTTCTACTTTCTGAAAAAAATAAAAATGTTTTCCCATCTGTTAGATGGAATTTTTTCAGGCAAGGAAATAATTAAACTGAGGTAGGGGAGGAAGTTAACTTAAAAATAATTCCCAAATGAACATTGGAAGTAACGTTAAAATGATACTAACTACAGATGGAACAAAATTGTTTCATCATTATGGCAACTGATATGGGGACTGAAAATGTGCATGTGAATTATATCTTCAGTTACACCTAAAACACCTTGCGTGGCTGAAATGATACAAATATGATTTGAGGTCACAGTGGGGCACACCTGCTTGAAGTTCTACATTAATTTCCTTTCAGTCTTTCAAGCGCATCTCATTAGTTCAACTTGAAATGAAATTCTCATTATAATTTCCAGCTCCATTCCATAACTCATTTCTTTTTTCCATACTTTATTATTTTTCTGCCCTCTATCTGGTCCTCCCACTTTCTCCTCACTAAAAAAAGGGCTATTTTGATTTCCAGATGGTCTATGCCATCTTCTGAATTTTTAACTCAGTTTTGCATTGCACTGTCCACACCAGTGAGTCCAAGTAACCTCCTAAAGAAATCAGGTTTGTGTTTTCCGAAAGGCTTTTTATTGATGAGGAAGAGTAAGAAAAGCACTTGAGATGAAAGGAATTGTTTCCATCACAGTTTTTTACCATGGATTTAAAATAAGTGGAGTCTTTTTAAACACAGGTAGTTCAGCTTCCTTTTTTATTAGATCCAGGTGGTGCTCAGGTGACAAATCTGTTGTGTTTCGAACTGGCTCAGATGATGTTTCATAAATCAAAATCTATCTTTTTTTATTCATGGAGTGATTCTCCATGAATGTGGAAATTGTTTTCATTCATAAGAATATGACTTTCATTAGCAACAGAGCTGCTCTTCAGTTGCTACATTGAAACAGTAGCTCTTACAAACTAGAACTTTAGAATTTCTCCTGAAAATTAACTAACTGCAATTATGGCCTTTATTATTATTTCTAAATAAATGAAGGGGGAAAAAAAGTCTTAATAACATTATTACAATTTCTGTGGCAAATTCAATTATAATTATCTCTCCATCAGTTATAGAATAGAATAGAATAGAATAGAATAGAATAGAATAGAATAGAATAGAATAGAAT
>WAAF01003509.1:6745-27111 GCA_013400475.1 Tricholaema leucomelas | reverse complement strand
CAGGTCCCTTTCCTCCTGGCTGCTCTCCAGCCACTCTGTTCCCAGCCTGTAGCATTGCTTGGGGTTGTTGTGGCCATAGTGCAGAACTCTGCACTTGGCCTTGTTAAATTTCATCCCATTGGCCTCTGCCCACCCATCCAGCCTGTCCAGGTCCCTCTGCAGGGCTCTCCTACCTTCCAACAGATCAATACCTGCTCCTAGCTTGGTGTCATCCGCAAACTTAATGCTTATGCTTCTACTGCTAAAGACCAAGACTAGAATATTGACATAAAGTGAGGCACAATGGCTGAACTAAAATACAACAATACAGAAGAATACATTGCAGATTAGCAGTACTCATTAAATTCCATGAGGGTAAGCTTTCTCATTATTCCTTCCTTCTGTCATATAGATGTATTTATCAGAGTAGACAAGAGAGTTCTGAGAGGTTTAAAAACTGGGCTTTCATCCTTATAGCAGATGAGAACTCATCTGTCTCAGGGTAAGATTTTCAACAGCTGTCTCAGGGTAAGATTTTCAACAGCTCCTTCAACCATGTGGGCGTGTAACGTAAGTGTAAATATCTGAATGTTGGAATTTGACTTTTTGTTTTGTTTTGGTTTTTTTTTTGTAAAATCTGTGATTAGAAGTTTTCAAACTATGGACTTCTATTACACTGCTGTAAGTTAGCCCCACTGGGCATGTAATGACCACATAGCCATTCTTCTCATTTCCACTCCACAGTGATAGAGGAAGAGAAAAGGAAAAACAAAAGTAAGAAAATGTGAGAGTCAAGACAAGTACAACTTAATTAGTAAAGAAGAACTGGATGAAGACAAAAAAAGAAAATGCAATGGAACACAAGTTATGCAAAGGCACTCATCACCTCCCATGGGCAGACTGATATCTAGCCCATTTGTGCAGTGGATGCAGCTTCTCTCCTTTCCATGCGATCCATGGTTAGTAAAGTCAACACAGGAGGTGCCATTACACTCATTTCTGCTCATATGCTGGGCTGCAGTGTGGCCCCTTCCAATCACATAGAATTCACAGGAGAAAACAGAGTAGTCTTGAAAAATGAGATACTCCATCACTTTTGCTTCTGTTTGCCTACAAAATGCAACCATTCTTTCAGCTTTGAAAAGGAAGGCATCTCAGAATCCCTTAGATGTTTTAGAATGATAGATTAGTTTAGGTCGAAATGAATCTTAAAGATATGTAGTTCCAGTCCCCATGTCACAGAAAGAGACATCTTCCACTAGACCAGGTTGCTCAAGGACTCATCCAACCTGGCCTTGAGCAGATCCAGGGAGGGGACATCCACAATCTCCCTGGTTAATCTGTTCCAATGTCTCACCATCCTTACTGTAAAGAATTTCTTCCTAAGAGCCAGTCTAAGTCTACCCTCAATCCATTCCCTCTCATTATATCACAACAAACCCTTGTAAAAAGTCCCTTCTTGGCTTTACCATAGATCCCATTCATGTACTGAAAGTTTTCTATAAGTTCTATAAGTTTTCCCATTCATGTACTGAAGGTTTTCTCACAAGAGCCTTCTTTTCTGTGCACTAAAGAAATCAAACTCTTGCAGCCTGCCACGACAGAGAGTATGCTCCAGTTCTCTGATCATCTTTGTGCCCTGGGCCTTCTCCAACAGTTCAGCATCCTTCTTATGCTGAGGGTACCCGAATTGGATGTAGGTGGGGTCTCACAAGAGCAGAACAGAGGGGAAGAATTGCCTCACTTGTCCTTCTGGTCACATTTCTTTTGATGCACCCTCAAATACAGTTGGCTTACTGGGCTGCAAGAGCATATTGAAGACTCATGTTGAGTTTTTCATCAAGTGACACCCCCAAGTGCTTCCACTCAAGATTGTTCTCATGCCATTCCTGACTCAGCCTATATTTGTGTCCTGACTCAGATTTAGGACCTTGCACTTTCCTTGTTGGGTTTCATGAAGGTTGGCACAGGCCAAGTCCCTCTGAATGGAATCCCTTCTCGACAGTGTGTGAAATGGACTACGCAGCTTGATGTCATCCAGAAATTTGATGAGGGTGCACACAAATGTAGATAGAAAGCTGGGTCATTAACAGACCTCCTGTATGAGAGAAGATGTGGATGGATACTTTGAGTAGTAGTTTTCCACCAGATCTGAAAACGATTTTATTCTAAAATTAATTGTAACATTACTTAAAAACTGTCATCCAAAATGATTTGATTTTCACTTGCAGTGGATTAGGCAGGGAGGGGCATGTAGTAGATGTGTAAGTTGTACAAATACATAAATTTGCTATGTCAACTATAAAAATAAAAATGTCACCAGCATTCAGAAAAAAAATTACTTACAGAATGGGTTTGTTTCTTCACTAAACTTGTATATATGTAAAACAGAATGACTGCATAAGTGACAATGGGTTTACACTCTTAGGAAAATTAGAGTAAAGCATAAGTTAACATTGAATTTGCAGATGGCACATTCATTTTATTTGACAAAATCATTACATGTCAAAACTACATTCCAAATTTTCTTTCCCAGACACTGACTCTTTTCCAAATATACTAATTATGCACACATCCTTTAAAATAAAATATAAATTCCTTAATATTTCTGCAAAAGTAAATAAATTTACCTTTTTATTTTATTTTTTTTACACAAGCATGTCCATGTCTTTAACTGTGTCCATCCACCAACGTGGCTATCTCTGTACAACTAGGTGTGCTACATTACTACAGTAATTTAGCTTGATGTGGAGTTGAATTCCAGCTCAAAAGGCAATCAACAGCCAGCAATCATAATGGTCGTTCATTATGCCTGCTGACTGAACAATTGGTATCTGATTATACCATTTTGCTTGTTTACAGGCACTTTTTTTACATGGTACTCTTTTTTTTTTTTTTACATTAAGATGCTTGTGGACATGTGTGAGAGTCTAAATCCTCTCTCTTGTTCATCGACAAAGATAAAGATTGCATTGTCTCTCCCTAATCAACAAAGATAAAGATTGCCTTTGTTAACTTCTGGGACTCAGACTTGGTGCTTGGCCTAAAACTCAGGGATGCAAATCAACAGCAAATGCCTTCGAAACTCCTGGACCTCAGCCTGGCTGGAATGCCCAGGATGCTTACATCTTAGCTACCCAAAGGGAAAAGGCTTATGTGTATTCAGGGTAGAGACAGGTACAGCCAGGGAGGGGGTGGAGGCACTCTCCCCCGTGTGGCACCGCACTCCTGCGAATGTGTGAGAATACACAGGAAGATTTCCTGGAGAGCTGCAGCTGGACACCAAGCAGAAAACTGTATAAAAGGCAGGAGGAATGCCTGCCAAAGTGTGGCACTCCCAGCAGACCACCAGTGGCACTTCTGCCAGACCACGAAGGGCAGACCACCACCAAACCACCAGAACTGCACCACCACCAGAAGAACCCCTGACAAACTCCACTGAAGATCATCCCTAGGCCACGCACCCATCTCTCTCTCTCTCACCCCGCATCTGCGACTGAGGGTAATGTGATCCCAGCTCTTTTCCTTCTCTGCTCCATTGTTCTCTTCTTCATCATTCTCTTTATCCCTCTCTCTCTCCCCCTTCCCCCTCTCTCCCTCTGTTTTGTCCGACCTTATCCTTTCATAAATAGTTTCGTGGTGATATATGGTCTTGTTTGCACCTTCATTTCACAACACAGAAATCCATAAGAACAGATCTTGCTCCTCTGGACAGAGATACTGTTAATCTCTGTTCTCTGGACCTTGACAACATGTGATGCATGCAGATTTGAAGTTACATGGAAAATTCATCTCAAATTCTTCATTTAGAATGAAAAATGGAAGAAACACAAAGTATGGGAAATATGAAGTAAACGGTAACAACACAATGACATAATGCTCTCCCCTCTCTGCAAATAACACATATCTCTGTTTGGATAGAAGTGGAAGTAAAACCAAACCAGTAATAGCTGGTGAAATGTAGAGTGGAATGAGATGCACATATCTTTGAACATTCTGTTACTCATCTTTAAGAGGGTGAATTGCTGATACTGGCATGATGAATTGACAAAATGGATAAAGCATCTGTGTACATCTTTCCACAGAGGAATGATTCTCAACTCTATCAGTACAATACTGATTAGCTGTCTGTCTAGACTAAATATATATATATATATATATATGAAACAACTCTTCTGACAAATCTGTGATATGCATAGCATCAAGGAAACTACTGCATGGAAAAAAAGTGTTCACCTGTACTGAGGCAAAGGACTTAGGGGGAAAAAATATAACATTGTAAAAGAGTGCTAGTAGTTGGTAAATCTAGCACTGAATGTTTACACTATAACCTGAAAAACTAAAACTATAAAGATGTCTAGAAGGGCTGTCTTTTCAACTGCTCTTGGAACACAAAAGGAAGCAACCTAGTTGCAATGTTAGCTCAAGACTCAGCTTCCTCAAAAATTGTCATGAAATAGTGATTTGTTTGATTTTGGTTGCATATGATTTACCTGAAGTATGCACACAGAATACCTACCATGCCTAGACTTGCACCAGCCTATTTTCTCCCAATAAACATCTACTAGCAGCAGTGTAAAAACATGTTGATGCAGCTGTCATGGTGGCACTTCATTTAGATAGGATAGGAAAGTATACACCAGTCATTGTCATTTGGAACAGATTTCTTCTGGCAGAACATGGCAACATGTTCAAAAGCAGTAACTTGATATGCAACTTCATTTAACCATGCTTAGCTTAGTACTGACAGGACTAAAACGATGGCTGGAATGTAAGAATATTTATTCATTCTACAATTCTACTTAAAAAAAAAAAATATGCTTTTATTTCAAATATCCACACAGAAAATGTAATTTTAAAAGTAGAATCTTAGCATAGAAAGGCGGAAAAAAAATTGTTGCTGTTGCAGTGTCATAACCAAGAAAATGCTTAGCTCACCAAAGTCATGAGTCTACATTCGTAGTGGAGATCGAATACAAACAGTTTATGTGCAAATGTTAACAACAGTGAGCTATTGTTAGATAGAGAGAAGCTTGAAAAATTCATTGTGCCATGCCAAGGTCACAGACTGAAGGAACTAGAACAGAAAATTATTAGACTATCAAAGACAGATAAGAATCTACTATAGGACACTAAACAACATTCAAAGGGTCTGAGAATGTGTTCTTCCATTTGTGACAGTGAAACTAAATATTCACGTAGCATTGAAATCAAGAGAGTTGCAAAGGTTCTTGCAGGGAGGAATTTTAAAAGTGAAGCCGAAAGTGGTATGCAGTAAAGAAGGTTCACAGTAGTTTAGAAAATTACCGAAATTCAAGTTCTTTAATGCTTTTAGCTATTACGCTGCTGTACGAGATGTATTTATAACGCAGTGTCTCATTTCTGGGAAGCTTTTATTTACTTTTCAGTTTAAATTATCTTACTAACACAAGAATCTGTGTCATCTTGAATGTATGTAACTTTATTCTTGAAGCTGGAGTCCATTAGTTCATTGTACCATTGTACAATGTACAATTTCAGAAAGAAAACATTCTTCTAGGAAAAAGTATTCTAAATAGAAGAAGTAATAAACCAATTAGATATCAGTTGCTCCTACAAGTTCATAACACTACTTAGTTTAAGTTGATTTTAAACCACATTGAATAACTGTAAGACCACCATTATGGTTCACTATCAGAATTATCTTTTTGATTTCATTGATTACCTGTTACCACTCTTCACCCAAATAAACATTCAGGAAGTCTTTCACTCCTGTATTTCTTCATGAATGATGATATCACCTGTTTTTAGTAACAAATTTTGCAACTTCTGTCTCTCAGACTCTGATATACTGGTACAGTGATAGAAGTTCACATTGTCATTTACTTCTGCTGTATTTTCCTAATGTCTACCCTCATTTATATCAATGGATTCTTGGGACTTTCTGGCGGCATAAACATCTTTCTTACTACAATCTGTTGTCCAAAGATAGTTTTAAGCTGGCGTATATTTTTTTACTCTACTGAAATGATTGGCCAGCAATACTCAAGAAAACAAAACTTTGAAAACTTTGCCCATTCATTATATTTCTTTAGAGACATCAAATGTATTAATATATTGAAGTACTTTTCCTCATCTTCACCACCTAATAAATGTATCTGAGTGGTCAAGCAGCCACACCTCTGAAGCACTGTTCCAGCTTGGGCCACATGCATACCCAGTTCCTGAGAACAGAATTGACTCTTACCCTCTTTCAGGAGTAAGAATGAGGACACTGTACACTGATTGGAAGTTCAAAGAGAATTTCTATTTATAAGAGCATATATATATAAGGCAATCAGATAGAACTAGTAAAAAATCCACTAGACCCAAACAGCTTCTAGAATTCTCCGCCCTTTCCACCCTCAGTTGGCCTGTAAGGTAGGCTGAAGCTGCCCCCCACACACACTCTCACCCCCAGCTGGGTCTACAAGGTGTTAGTGATCCACCAACTCCCCCATGGATTGTGAGATAAGAATGTGTGCTGCTTTGAGAAGTGAAGGGGAGAGAAGCAGGGATGGGAAAGAGGAGAAGTGCAGTCACGCACTATCTTTTAAGCTGTGAAACTGGAAAAGGAATAGAACAACAATATTATAATATCCTGGGATGAGCCTCTGTCCCTATGGTTTTGTTTAAGGGGGACCTGGGACTCCTCAAACTACCACAAGCGCAAATAAATCAGAGCTAGCATCTTTGGCTTCAACAACTATATGAACTTTGAAGTAGCTACTCTGCAGTGATGATATTATTTACCGATTCCCATTAATAACTTTATCATGCATAAAAGTGCTATTTGGGATTTTGAAACCTGTAATACTACACCTAAGCCTTCTGTATTGCAATACTTTTAAGTGTGCCAGAATGAGCCATTTTCAATATGGCAACATGAAGTATGTGTTGAGTATATTACTTTTACTGAAGTGCATCTTGTTTCTTGCATTTCTCATGCTCAAAGTAAAAATTATAGTTTTTAACAAGATGTACAAAAGATGGATGATATTTTTTTATGTAGTCAGAGTTCTGCATGTAAGACAGTTCACATTATGTTTTATAATGACCACACTTTTCTTATTATATTAAACATACTTAAGTATGCAAATAAGTCTTCATTTTGGAATACAGCACCAAGAAAGGCAGTTGAGTGCCTTGCAAGGCACTGCCTAATAGCTGTAAGGACTAGACTAGTTTTCAGCAAAGTAGGTCTCATATGTTCCTGTCAGTTTAATTTTCTCCATTTGTGTCTTTCTTTAGCTCTTCAGCTTCACTGTCTAGTTGTTTGAGCGAAAGCAAAGAAAAGAAAAAACTAGTTGTTGAATGTTATAACACACTCTAATTGTCAACATTTTTATCAAAACCCTCTTAATTTTTAATCCTTTTCTACTTTCTGGTGTTTTATAAATAAATAAATATACTGAGGTTTCATGACACACCCCTTTTGGTTTTTGAGAAATGCTGTTCTTGCCATCAGGCTCTGCACTCACTCTGTTGTCTGAAATTTGTGAACAATGGCTTTATTAGTGTGGTGAGACAAGACACAACAACAAAGACCAGGCTTTAAACTGCACTTGTTGTGAATAACATTTCATAGCTCAGTTAATTTTATAAATATTTTAGAAAATCAGAAAAGGATGTTGAAGATAGTTAAGAACAAAAAACTTGAGATGTTGAAATTATAGAGGAGATATATGGTGAGTATTTCATGCCCAACTGATTAGTCTTCACTCTGATTTTAAGACTAACCTCTGTGCACTCAGGTATCCGGTTTTCATTTAAAAAAATATGTATTTATTGACATAATTAGATTAGAGATTAGATCCTACTGTTCTAGACCCTGTTGTAGAGGGGGGAAATTAATTGGTGCGAGATGATATTCTATCAAAATACATAATTTATTAATTTCAATATTCTGAACTCTCACCATCCCCAACCACTGAATTTTAATATTAATATTTGTTCTTACACAGTTATGGAAGACATTCTAGGGATAACATCAAACAGTAACTTGTTAATAACTAGCAAACATTCAAACTATAAACAGAGAGGAAGAATCCCCACTGTTAATATGCTGCCTGGGGTCAATGCATTGCTTGCCCAGTAGATGGGCTCAAGCATTTTCTGCTTATAGCAGAAGGCAGTAGAGAATTACAGAGGCATTTAAGCATTTACTCACAAATTCTTATTAATTATCAATCACCCTCCAGGGCTACGTCACAGCCTATGCAAGTGTCCAATCTTCAGCGAACTCTACCCATGGACGTGGAGGCTGGGATCCTCCTGATTTCAGGGGGAAAGCAGACATGCAGACAATCTCTGACCTTGTTCTCCTGGATTCTTCTGGCAGGACCTCAAGTGCAGAGGCAGGATGTTGTGCAGTCTCAGCACAATGTCACACTGACCACTCAGGCCGATCGTGTGCAGACAATCCAGGGTCTGCTCCTGGTAACTCGCAGCAGTGGAGTTTACCAGGCAATAATAAGGCAGTGAGCATGCAATAGGCTGCACGGCTAGCTGGGACTCCATGGGAGACTGGGCTCCATAGAAAAAGTAGTTAGCACAGGCAAATAGCAGCAAAACAAGCAAGCAGGCACTAGAGTGAGCAATGCAGATGAGCACTGCGGGTGTGCAGACAGGCAGGCAGGCAAGCACTTTGTTTACCTGTGCACCTCCTATTTATCAAATGTGGGCCGAGATTAATGACCCCTTGGCCGCCAGAATGATCAATCAGGATGGCAGTTAGCCAAAGCATACCATAATAGGCAAGGGCCACAGGTCTGCCTCCCCCAGATATGGGAGTAGCATGGGCCTTGCACCTGGTGGGCCATAAGCTAGGCGCGTGCACTTATACAACCGCGTTACACAACCTGGGCCCTGGGCAGGCCAGACTTTATGGTGCCAGGCCCTTTGTGTCCCTTTTGTGTTTGTTTAATGTGTTTACTTCCAGTGTGGGCAGAAAAACATATCCAGGCAAGGCAAAGCATGTATAAGCCTCTTTTGGGCCTATGGGCTCTCCATGACAGACCCATAAACATTTCAGATCTGTCTGTAATATGTTTCAGTTCAATTAAATAAAAAAGAAAAAGAAAGAAAAACAGGCTCCATATAGAAAAGATTATGAAGGATGTCTGACTAACAAGGTTATATAATTTTTGAACAAGTTTGCCCAAGAAACACTTTGAAAGCTCAGTACCAGTTTGCACATGCGGAATTATGAAAAATTCTCAACTTTATTTTCATTGACATAATTCCTGTGTAATTTAAAACAGATTAGAGGTTATTTGAGCTCTCATTACACCAGTTCTGGAGCCCCCAGACAAAGAAAGGGGACCTTTGCATGCCTACTGTGCTCTTCTTCTGTCAGCACAGCAAATGTTTAAATTCACAGCATAAAAGGGGATATCCTAACCCTGAGACACATATGTGCGTGCACATTGTTTCAGAGAAGTTGTGATGATCTCATCTGGAATCTGCTATTCAAGTTACCTGCAACCCATTTGAGGTTGCAGTTCAATTGCCATATATTGTATAAGGTGCAGAAGCAGTTGCTGCATCTCAGAAAAAATATTTCTCAATGTTAGCAACAGACAAGAACCAGTCATGTGATTTAAGAAAGAAGAAATTCAGGAAACAGCTGGAACAGATCTAAATTATAATTGTTTATCCTTACTGCACTTCCCGTATTGCTGAAGAAAGAGTATCCATTTGAGATTTACTCTACTTCTTTTCTCCCTAGCTCTTAATTTAGCAATTTTCCACTCGCAAAATACTTGCATAACACCAAATTCATTCTGGTAATGAAAAAGAAAGGTCGTAAACCTAGCTGTATATATATAAGAGATACTGCATACACTCTAAAATCCACTGATAGTTGTGTGGGACTTTCTCAAACGCTCTGATGCATAGTATGTATAAAAAAAACCAAATATTTTCTCCACAAATGTTTAGTTGTGAATTGTTTCATATCAAATCTGCCAGGAAAGTATCTGTTAAGAGAGACAGGTATGAATTGCCTCTTCTCCAGTTCACGTACAGATATTGAAGAACCCACTACTGTTAGGGAAAAGATTGTTGCTCAATATCACAGCATGGTCCTCAGTTCTCTTTGTGCAGGGTCGGAGAGAGTCTTTGAAAATGGTCATTCATGATCAAAGTACCACCTTCTTTAAAAGTATCTTCAATAAATAAAGAAAGAGCTTCCCTGCTGTTTTCTTTAGGATATAGGGCTCCTTTCATAATTACTGGTGTCAAAGTTAACTTTTTAGAGAGACTAGAAGAGAAAACTGGTTGTTTAAAAGTTGCTTGGATTCTCACCGCTGCATTTCAGTGAAAGAGAGTCTTGTGGATTCTTTGGCAATGAAATAAGGAATCTGTCATTCATTAGTATTTGGTTGATCTTTTTTTTCTGCTTATAAGGCAAAAGGTTGTTTTGAGCAATTAAGGTATGGCTTTGTTTTGCAGCTTTTTTAAAAACAAAGAGAAATCTTTGTATGACCTATGACAGGGAATTCCAAACTAGTGTAAGAAGCAAAACACTTCTGCTGAAAGGATCAAGTCTTGCTCTGGCAACCTGAAAAACATTTCAATGTATGTAACCACGGATTTCCCCGTCTGTTTTGTTCAGAAATGTGGGATCCATATTAAGAGAAGAAGAAAAACAATCTTTCAGTAAATAACTTTAAATTATGCATTTATGAATTAAAAAATGTTTGATAAATAATAGGAAATATTAAATGGATTAGAATGATAAAAGCAATTTTGGTATCAAACTGGAAATAAATAATTTGAGACACTGGCTGTCCTTCAGCTTAATTTGGCTTCCAGCTTTGGCTCAGGTATTGAGATGAACTCTTTCTTTTGAGCAATTGTCATAAAGACTGAGCCAAAGTTGCCATGTAATGCCATTTCATAGCAATTGATCCTTGAACTAATTGTCATAAAGACTGAGCCAAAGATGTCATGTAATGCTGTTGCACAGCAATTGGTCTTTGAACTGCTCCAAAATAATATATTTAGAATAATCTATCCTAGCTTTTTTTTTTCCCATCTTTTTTTTCCCAATAACTTTAGGTGAAAATGTTTTTATTATCTAAATTCAGATCTATTTTGTGAAATACATATAAAAATGATTTGAAAAGTAAAATAATCTTATGGACTGAAAAGTAATATTCCTTGTTCCTGAGTTAACTATTGTGTTATCTTGGGTTCGAGGACATACTGGAAATGTGTCATGCGTATCTGTACATATTTATGCATGTAGCCAAGCATTTATTTATAGCCAAGTGTAATTGAAGTCTGAACAGTCTAATTTAAGAATCATTGCTAGTCTACATCTAGGAGTTATTGAGGAAAAAGAAAAAAAATAAAGAAAAGTAGTTAAATGACTACATACACTCTTTGTTTCTGCCTTTTTCCTTCATGTTATATGAATCCTCCTTCTGCTCCTCTAGACTCTAAGGTTGATGGCTTAGTACTGATACTGGTGATGGTAGTGGGTGTTAGCATCTAGCGTACTTCCGGGGGAAAATATTGTGTCCATGTTTTTTTCTTCTTTCTCCTCACTCTACAATACAGATTGTGTTTTTATATGTTTACTAATGTACTTTTATACAAACCTTTACCTATATTAGACTTGGGCATATAACTTCCCCCCCCCCCCCTTGTTTCCCTTAAAACACAGGTATGTGTTTCTTTAATTGAGAAGTGACAAGACAAGCTATGCCCATCTCTTGTCATTACGTGCCTATGCTTCACTACATCACGTCCTGTCTCTCCTCATCTGCTGTTGTACCAGGTCTTTCCCATCACTGTGTGGTTAGAGTCATGAATACCTCATGGCTTGCTGCTGCTCTCTGTGTAAAAATACCGCTGTGCACTACAAAAATACGCAAGAGTGAAACAAGCCTGCCATAGACACCTGGTCCACCAGAAATACTGGTGTCACAGCTAAACTAAAAGAAAACAAAGATGAGTGCAGAACAAGAAAAGTCCTGACAGATCAAACCCCAAAAGCCTCCTTCCTGAAGTTTTCCAAATTTGCTACAGAGGCTGTTACTAGCAGTGGCAAAGCGATATTGCAGGGTTGTGGTTCCAATTTCCACCTGAGAGTATGCAGGTTTTGCTGACTGTAGACCGTGATGTGATTCTGTGACACTGGAGTTCTGAGACAGTTGCACTAAGTATTAAAATGATGCTAGCTTTTGCAGTACAAGAGCCTTGTGTTGGCTAGTTTGTCCTACTATAAATGTATAGTTGGGAACTTGTATTGGTAATGGCTTGATTTAAATGCTGTTTGGTATTACAGCTGATCTTCAAAGCAACAGAGTTAGAAAAATGCATGTATGTGATACCTGGTCAGGAAAATCTGATTTGCTTGATATCCTCATAGAGCCATATCAAAAAACCAAATACTTCTTAATAGATTTATTTTTCCCTTGAGAATGCGGTAGTGCCCTTTAAATATAAAACTACTATGTGCTTTTTCTTCTTGATTAGATGATAGGACAATATAGTTAGCTCTGGAGAAAAATTAGTCTTGGTCTTGGTGATTTTTGTGGTAAGATTCTGCAAATTCTGTAGAAACCTAGGAAGAATCAATACTGTTAGAATGAGAAGAAGGAAGATCTAGATCTGGTGTATATATGCAAAGAAAGAGAGAAATGGGAATTGGTATATGGGAAAAGCTTTGGATACAACCTTGTGACAACTGCTTAATGTAGCCAAGCTGCACAACTTTCTGTTTTATTGTGGAATTGAACTCCAAACCCTCTACACAGGAATGTGCGCACATATATGTATGTGTGTTTACGTATGACACAATTGTTCCACACTGCAAGGAACAGAATAATGTGTTATTCACTGATAAACCTTGAAAATACTACTGCTTCATATCAACCCATGAATTCTGATAAAAGCCTTTCCAAAGAGCCATCTGAATACTGGTTTATAATTTCACATATATGTTTGTGTGTCTGGTTACATATCTTCCATGTTCTTCCTTTGATATCATTTATATTTATGAACAAAAAGGACATGCAACTGACCCTTGCTAGCAAAGTTCTGCAAAACCTACTGGATAACATTCTTTATATTCAGCAGTCAGTAGAATTTGGAAGGTGTTTTTTGAGCAATATATAACAAGTACACATTCTCAGAAGTATTGCAGTGTTTTCTTGTTTGATTTTTTTGCTTGTTTGTTTGGTTTTTGTGTTGGTTTTTTTTGTTTGTTTGTTTGTTTTTTTGTTTTTCCCAGTCACTTTGCCAGCCTGGTGAGGTCATCTTCTAACAAAGAAAGAAGAAATGGAGGTCACAATATTAAGTACACAGGCAAGTAGCAGAAGTGAGAGAGCTCTTAGGAGGAATAAAACAGTTTAAAAGAGAGCCTGCTTCAATGCCCATACACAAGTGTATGCAGCCCAGGTGACAATCAGGGGCAGAAAAAAGTCTTTGTGAAGATACACAGATGTTGCACTCCTGGAGCAACTGAGATACTATTTATGAGGCTGCTGTCTCGTGATGGAGGAATATTGAGCTTTAGAAGGAGAGGATGGAAGAGATAGAGATCCGTCTTTCATTTGGAGGTGTGTGGAGTTCCCTCGGTGAATGTGCAACTGCTTGGATGAGTCAGTATGAGAGGCAGGTACAGATCACAGAGAGATCATAGTAAGGGAGTAGATTAGAATCATAGAATCATAGAATCAGTCAGGGTTGGAAGAGACCCCACAGATCATCTAGTTTCAATGCCCCCTGCCATGGGCAGAGACACCCTACCCTAGATCAGGCTGGCCAGAGCCTCATCCAGCCTGGCCTTAAACACCTTCAGGGAAGGGGCCTCAACCACCTCTCTGGGCAACCCATTCCATAGTCTCACCACTCTCACAGTGAAGAACTTCCTCCTCACGTCCAGTCTGAACTTACCCACCTCCAGATTTGCTCCATTCCTCCTAGTCCTGTCACTACCTGAGAGACTAAAAAGTTCNTGATTCTATGATTCCTCTCCAGATTTTTTGTAGGCCCTCTTCAGATATTGGAAGGCCACAAGAGGGTTGCATTGGAGCCTCCTTTTCTCCAGATTGAACAGCCCCAACTCTTTCAGTCTATCCTCATAGGAGAGCTGCTCCAGCCCCCTGATCATCCTCATGGCCCTTCTCTGGACACACTCCAGCACATCCACATCCTTCTTGTAATGGGGGCTCCCAAACTGGATACAGGTTAGATCTCTCTTATGCTCTTTGATGAAGACTTGTTCTCATGGTAAAATTTAATGTTCATGATATCTTCTGGAAGGGTGACTAACAGACAGCCTGGGCATTTGGAAAGGGTGTCAAAGGAGAGCTTTCTAACAGTAGTGTGAGATAGGCCAACTGGACTGATATTGTCTTGGATCTGCAGCTTCAGAATGAAAAAGACCAGATTGAGGATGAGCTAACCAATGGCACCTTGAGATCAAATAGCTGCAAACGTAAGTTTGGAATCCTGAGAGAAGTGAGGAAAGAGGGTAGCAGAAGACAAAGCTTGGGCTTGAGGAGAGCAGATGTCGTTTGGTGCAAAAATGGCCCAAACAAGCTGCTAGATCTTGAAGGATAACGCCTTGCAAGCACAAGAACGGCCTATGATCAGGTCATATCAGATGATGATTTTGGCTAAGCACAGCACTTAGGACAGAACTGCAGTGCAAGAAACAGTAAGCAGGCAGCTGAAGCAGGAACAAGCTATCAAGAACAAATTTAGAAACCTTGCCTGTGCATGGGAGGATGGTGCTTAGGGAAGTAAACTTGAGCTAGAGGCAGAACTGGCAACAGACATTAAGTGTAACAAGAAGAGTTTCTGTCAGTAACTTAACATTAAAAGATTAAACAGAAAAAGTATGTGTGTACTGCTAGATATGTGACATAGTGACAGTGAATGCAGATAAAGATGAGATAGCAAAGGTTTTACTTTGATTTTTTTGTGAGAGCCTCACAGACATTTGTGCCTAGAGGGATTTTAAGAAGGAAAGAAATTACTGAGTAGGAGTGTTTGAATCATGGATATACTCAGGTATCTCAGCTCTTACAGGTCCATAAGATAAGCTGAGATACATCTAGGGTGCTGAAAGTGCTTGCAAAAATTCTTTTTGAGAGATCTAGATGCTGGAGGTCTCCAGTCATTGCAGAAAGACAAATTCTGCATAATCAAAAATGTCAAGATGGACAATGGGAGAGCTCTAGAGTAGCAACTACTGCTTCAGTTCCTGGGAACACCATAGTGCAAGCCCTCAAGCAATTTCTGAGCATATGAAGAGGTAATGTGTCTGTGAATAGCAAACTGACCAACCTGATTACTGCCATGGTGAAACTCCTGTACCCATAAATGTGGGGGGAATGGTGGATGTCACTGAGGGAATGCCCTCTTGAACATGTATACCACTTTGTCATTATGAGGATTACTTTAAGAACTGAGAAGTGTCTCAACAAAGATAAGGTCATCCTGATTGACCCATGTGATATGTCATCTCTGCCCACAGCAACCACCCAGGGAGGGTGGTGGAGAGTGGATGGCAAAGAGGCAGAGGCCTCTGGGCACCAACCTCTGCAAGCACACTGGAAGACCCCCTGGAAGTCACCACCAGAATAAGACAATGGTGTGGGCCAGGTGGGGATACAATGTACAAACCAGAAAGAGTACACAACTATGCCAGCCTAGTGGCGGGAACACCACCTGGGACATCTCAGGCTGGAGGCAGCAAACCAGAAATGTATTTCCCTTTCCTCCTCGCCCCACCTGAAGAAGGGCCATGAGGTGATAATTATCTCTTCTGCTCTCTCTTTCTCCATTCCCTCTCTCTCTATCTTCCTTTTCTTTATCTGTCTGTTTTGTTTCTGAGTATCTTCCCTGCTCTCTTTCTTTCTTTTTTTTTCATTCTTTCAATGAGGTAGGAATAAAGGGTAGTCCTGCTCATAGCAGGCAGATTCCAGCAGAAATGTTGGTGGAATTAGTAACAGCTCTAATGAGAAGGTCTTGAACTCAGCTGGTCAAAGATCTGAGCAGTGACCAACTTTACACCCAAGCAATAGTGAAAGCCAGCAACACCTAATGTGGAGCGAATAGAGCATAGTCCAGGAGCCAGTGGAGAGGGCTATTATCTATTACTCAAGTAACTGGAATCTAGAATGGTCATTCTTTCTGAGGAAAGTCTTGATAAACCAGATCAAACCCAGTAGCAGTCACCAAGATGGTTGGGGGCTGAGGCACAGGCCGTGGGGAGGGGGAAAAAAAAAGGGGTTGGGAGGGTGGGGCTGGGGACTAATCAGCTAGGAGTAGAGAGAACTTTGCTGTGTGGATATGGGGGGAACACAGGTTATCCATACCTGTGAGGATGTCACCAGGAGGACAAAAGCAGGCTTTGTACTAAGATGCACCAATGGACCTCAATAGGCAGTAGCCAGAATCTGAAAAGAGAGAGGTCCCCACTGGATAGAAAGTGGAAGGTGAGTAGGTGAAATTTAGGATAATCAAGCAATGGAGTAAGTTGCCTAGAGAGCTTATAGAGTCTCCATCTTTGGATGTCTTGAAAACCTGTCTAGAAGACCTGAGCATCCTAGTCTAAATACAGTGCTTACCCCTCACTGAGTATGAGGCTTCACAGGAGTTCTGCAGAGGTCCCTTCTAGTTATGCTTTCACTTGAAAGCACTGATGATGAAGACTTCCTATTGATGAGTAACAGGCTTCAGTGGACACTTTCTTCATTCAAAAGGGAACAAATGTCCATATTAGAACACAAACCCCGTTAAGTACAGTTGCTGTTTTAAAGAAGCCTTTGAATTTCTTTATTTTTTGTTTTTATTAATTTAAAAATATATTTGTGGAAATGGAAAACCCTGAGACGTGTTAGTGATCAGACAGATATTTTCTTACTATCATGTAAATAATTAGTATGTTGCTTTTTATTCTCTACTGTTATAAATATGTATGTTCTGTAAAGACACGTATAATATTTTTTCAACTTTGCCAATTTATTCTGAAGTGTCATAAACCGCCAGATCAATGTCAGTGCCATTGACATGGTGAGCTATAATGGTCCTTCTAATGCATATTATGGCCAGTCAAACTAAGGCTGAGATATTGGCTGAGGTGGCAGATCATTGCCTCGATAGATCACAGTTTTCCCAATGCAACAAAACAGAAAGTATTGAACGTGCTTAAAAGATTATTATTTAATAAAATAACTCAATTGTTCAGAAAATAACATAATGACCAAAGTAATTAGCCAGTAATGTGAACATTAAAGATTAATCTATTGCTAAATTGTGTGGTTTTTTTCAGGTTGATAATTTTTTAACTGCTGAATAAAAAATTCTTGGGCATTTGATGCTTTCATTAGAAATAATTGTTTTCATTGCTGCTGTGTACTTGGATTGAAATTACACTGCATGCTTCAGACAACTGAAATAGGTTTTTTTCCTTTAAGGCTTTTTTCCTGGGCTCTTCAGATCTACTACCAAAACCCTCAGAAAACCTCTGCTTTAAAACAATGCAAAGAAAGTTCCTAGGAGATTTTCCCTAGCTGATTCTCCTGGCACAGGAAACCTGACAGAATTCCTCAGGAAGTGAACAACACAGTTCCTGAGTTGGCCATAGGAATCAGACATTTTATTGGCCCTCTTTTCCCTTCATGTCATTATTTTGAGTAGCCCACCCAAGCAGAGACAATTAATAAATAGAAAATGCAGTATCTCATGCTGATTGCATTTATGGGTCATTACTGCAAAACTCTGAATTTTGATAAATGTCATTACGTGTAATGTTCACAAATTTTACAGTCTCTGTTGATACTGAAAAAGAATCATAAAATCATNCCTCTCCTCATAGCCTTTGTGTTCCAGGCCTTTCACCAGGTCTTTCACCTTCTCTGGAACATTCCATCACCTCAACATCTCTCTTGAATTGAGGAGCCCAGAACTGGACACAGCACTCAAGGTGTGGCTTGACCAGTGCTGAGTACAGGAGAAGAATAACCTCCCTCGTCCTACTGGCCACACTGTTCCTGATAAAGGCCAGGATGCCATTGGCTCTCTTGGCCACCTGGCCACACTGCTGGCCCATCTTCAGCCTACTACCTGCCAGTACCCGCAGGTCCCTTTCTTCCTGGCTGCTCTCCAGCCACTCTGTCCCCAGCCTGTAGCGTTGCTTGGGGTTGTTGTGGCCAAAGTGTAGAACCCTACACTTGGCCTTGTTAAATCTCACGCCATTGGCCTCTGCCCACCCATCCAGCCTGTCCAGGTCCCTCTGCAGGGCTCTCCAACCTTCCAACAGATCAACACCTGCTCCTAGCTTGGTGTCATCTGCAAACTTAATGATGCTGGACTCAATCCCCACCTCACTTTTTTTTCTGAGTCATACTATCTTAAAGAAGGCTTTGCACTCGAGAAAATTGCTCATACAGTGTTAGCAATTATTGATCAAGGAAGGCTGAATGATATGAATGATTAAATACTCTAATGAAAATTGAATAGGAAGGTATAATGTCTAATTCTGCCCCTGATGACACCGTTACAATATTTTTGACACACTTGATTCAGAAAAAAAATCAGAACTGAAATCAGAAGAGTGTCTCCAACATCTGATTCCAGAACACTATAATCATGTTAAGGAATCAAATCATTGTACAGCTAGAACAATCTCAACCCTGATTTTCTCCGAATTGCAAAACCACAGAATGTCAGGGGCTGGCAGGGACTTTAGTACAACCCTTTGGCCAGAGCAGGATCACCTATACCAGATCACACAGGAATGCATTCAGGTGAGTTTTGAGTATCTCCAGAGAGGGAAACTACACAACCCTCCTTGGCAGCCTGTTCCAGTGTTCCCTCACTCTCACAATGAAGAAACTCTTTCTCATGTTTAAATGAAACTTTCAATACCTCAACTTCCACCCATTGGCCCTTGTCCTGTCATTGGTCATCACTGAGAAGAGCCTGGCTCCATGCTCTTGGCACTTGCCCTTAATGTATTTATAAACATTAATGAGGTCACCCCTCATTATATCTCTGTGCAACTGATGGCTCTGACAACATTCCATTTTCATTTTTACACTCTGCTCAAACTAAATAAAACTGTTTATAAACCGGTCTTAATTGTATTATTTAAGTAGATTCAATACTAATTTTTCAATACTTTTTCATGAAAGTACTTTTTTTCATAAAGAAAAGACAAGATACAAGATTTGCAGGATACTCTTGCAAGTGACTGGTTCAACGGACCAGTGAAACCAGCAAGCGTTCACTTTTAGGTGAATGTCAGTAAGACTATGAGCAGGAATCACAATCACTGCAACCCATAGGGTCCATAATGCCTTTCCTTTTTTTTTTTCTTTTCCTGTTCTTCAGCCCTAGAATAGAGTCTGGTCCCAGATATCAGCCCTGTCTGAGTGAGACAGCTTAATGATGCCTTCCTATTCCTTTCCACACTATGGAATGAACACTTGGAATGAAGTGTACATCAGTAAGTTTGTGGTCCAATTTCCACGTGGGGTGAGAAAGGGATACCATCCAAAGGAACTTAGACAGGCTTAAGAGGTGGGATGTGCCACCCTCATGAAGTTCAACAAGGCCAAGTGCAAGGCCCTACACTTGGTTTGGGGCAATTCCAAGAAAAAATATAGGCTGGGCAAGGAGTGGCTTGAGAGCAGTCTTGAGGAGGACTTGGGGGTGTCAGCTGACTCAACATGAGACTGGAATGTGTGCTTACAGTTCAGAAGGCCAACTGTACCCAGAGCTGCATCACAAAATATGTGACTGGCATAAGGAAGGGAGGTGACTCTCCCCCTCTATTCTGCTCATGTGAGACTCCACCTGGAGTACTGCACCCAGTTTTGGTGGCTCAGCATAAGAAGGGTATGGAACTGCTGGTGCAGGTCCAGGGAAGGCCCATGAAGATGATCAAAGGGCTGGAGCATGTTCTCTTTTGACACAGACTGAGAGAATAGGAGCTGTTCACAACGGAGGAAAGAAGGCTTTTGTGAGACTTTACAGTAACCTTCCAGTACCTGAAAAGGACCTATGAGAAAGCCAGGAAGGGATCTTTTACAAGGGTTTGTAGTGATAGGACAAGAGCATATGGATTGAAATTTGAGGAGGGTGTCATGGAGAGGCTGTAGGCCCAAAAGAATAGGCTTTTTTCTTTTTCTTTCTCTGCCGGGCATGCCTAAACACGTTCCTCCCCTGACCTGGGGTAAACGCATTAAAGGCACATTGCGAGGACAAAGAGCCCGGCGCCAAGGAGTCTGGCCCTGTGCAGGCCTATGCGGTAAATAAGTTGCACAAGCTTATTTTGTCAGGGTGTGGCTCAGTTCACAACATCCATATTTGGGGGTATCGGACTGGTGGACTTCTCC
>WAAF01003508.1:0-15057 GCA_013400475.1 Tricholaema leucomelas | reverse complement strand
ATAAAAGGAGATCAGGTTGGTGAGACAGGATTTGTTAAATCATTTTGAGCCAAATCATAGTCAGTAATCACAGAACCACAGAGACATGCAGGTTGGCAAAGCCGCTCAAGATCACCAAGTTCAACCTATAACCCTACACTACAAGATCCTCCTTAAGCCATATCTCTAAGCACCACATCCAAAACACCCTTAAACGCATCTGAGGTGGGTGACTAGTCCTCCACAAGACTAGCTTTCCTGGCTTCACAGAGGCAAGCAGTGCACAAAGTAAGCTCTCATTTAATGATTTAGGGAGGACAGATGTGAAAGATGGCTAATTAAACCAACGTTTCGTTATCTCCCCTCCTTTGCAGAAATGTTGACAATCTAGAAAGAGAAAAGGCCAAAGATTTATTGAGTTTTGCCAAGTGTGGCCATTGGAGCTAGATTTCTAGCTCAGACTTAGGGGAGAGGTGAACATTCTGGGGATAGGTCATATAATGGCAACAANGAGGTGGAGTCACCATCCCTGGAGGTGTTGAAGAAAAGCCTGGATGAGGCACTTAGTGCCATGGTCTGGTTGACTGGATAGGTCTGGGTGCTAGGTTGGACTGGATGATCATGGAGGTCTCTTCCAACCTGTTTGATTCTATGGTTCTAATGGATAAGTTAATATAAATTCACTGGGGCATCAAGAGCTTTATGTCTGGAAGCACAAACCTCCCCATTGCTGCTTCTGCTGCTTCAGCTGCACCTGCTGCTCCCTTCCCCTGCTGCTGTTTTGGCTGCCGCTGCTGCTTTGCTGCTTGGTCATTGCTTGACCCCTTCCCTGTCTTTGTTAAGGTTATTATATTTTCTCTAGTAGTTTATTTCTCCTTAGACTGTTATATTTAACCTTTAAGAAATACAATTTCATCTTCTCCTGACTTTCCAAAAGAAGTCCGTGTTGTGTTGAGTTTATTCTACTGGGGGAGGGATCCACCCTAACCCAGGACACCAGGAAATCTCAGAATTGGGACAGCAGACTGTGTGAGAGTATTTAATTTACTGAGTCAGTCCCACTTTACTTATTTATTTCCCCCCCACCATAGGAGACTTTTGTCAAATGGTAAGAAAATTAAAAGGAGTGATGCAATCAAGAAGCTTTTTCAGCCACACTGATGGTTTGCAGGAGAGCAGGATAGGTTGGCTGTCGGGAGGAAGTTCTTTACTGAGCAGGTGGTCAGGCACTGGAACAGGCTGCCCAGGGAGGTGATGGAGTCACCATCCCTGGAGGTGTTTAAAAGGAGAGTGGATGTGGTGCTTGGGGCTATGGTCTAGAGATGAAGGATGCTGGGATGAAGATTGGACTGGCTGATCCTGGTGGTCCTTTCCACCCATAGCAATTCAAAGTGATTAGATGTTGTGCTGAGGGATCTGGTTGAGTCAAGGACTTGTCAGTGTGAAACTAATGATTGGACTTGATGAGCTTGAAGGGCTTTTCCAATATAAGAAACTCTGTGATTCTGTGATTCTGTGATCTGAACAATGCTGCATGAGGCTCTAAAACTTCTGGCAGAGAAGTCAGTTCTGAATGAAAAATCCTTTCCAAATGACCCCTGTCATGTTTTCCATCAGGAGAGCTGGATATTTGTGTATAATTCCTGTGGGACTGGAGGATGGTAATGTATATACACAGAAAAAGTTCAATTTCAAGTAGCTGCTAACATCCAGTAAACAATATGTTCCAAATTCCTTTCAAGGTTTCTAGCACACTGATTTTTTTATCTTTTTTTTTTTCTTCCCCTAAACACTGCCTTTCTGTGTGATGTCGAAACCTATTGGTAAGGAAATTTCATTAAAAAAAAAAAAAGGAAAGAATTGGACACGAAATATTTCATAGGGATAATTTTACTACTGTCTTCTGGAGAGCATGACAGAAAACTACAGTGCAGTTTTCCCTGGTTCTCATGCACTTATCGTGCCCTTAAGCAGATAAAAGCAGAACTCAGAGCGTTCTGACTCCTACCAGCTGACATCGTTAAGTTTTCCTGCCACTTGCCTGGTGGTGAAAATCATGTCTTTTAACCATCTTTTGTGATTATGGGGTGAATGTATGCAGCTGAGTTTAGTTAACTACAGGGAGAAAAGGTGAGAAAGGAAACTTTATCCCATTGGTTATAGCAGAAATAGATCAGCCTTGAGGTCTGGGAGCATAGATCGATACTTACTTTAAAAAAAAAACCAATTTCTTTGTTAGGAAGTTTCACAGGTTGAAGATGAATCATTTACACTTTACTGCTTTCAGTCCCTGACTATCTGGGCAATGCTGGAGTCACACACTTTCAGCTATTAGTCTCTACTTTTCTGCTAAGAAGTATCACAGAATCACAAAGACCCTCAAGATCATGGAATCATAGAATGTCAGAGGCTGGAAGAAACCTCAAAAGATCATTTGGTCCAGCACCCCTGTCAGAGCAGGTTCACCTAGAACAGATCACACTGGAATGCATCCAGGCAGTTCTTGACTATCTCCAGAGAGGGAGACTCCACAACCTCCTTGGGCAGCTGTTTCCAATACTCTGATCATAAAGCCCAACCTATTACCCAGCACCTTCTAATCAACTAACCCATGGCACTAAGTGCCTCATCCAGCCTCCTCTTTAACACCTCCAGGGATGGGAACTCCACCACCTTCCTGGGCAGCCCATCCCAAAGCTGATCACTCTCTCTGTCCGTGAAGAACTTCCTCCTAACATCCAGCTTAGACCTCCTCAGGCACAGCTTGAGGCTGTGTTTTCTTGTTTCACTGGATGCTTGGCAGAAGAGACTAACTCTGCCTGGCTACAACCTTCTTTCAGGTAGTTGTAGACAGCAATGAGCTCTGCCCTGAGCAGAGCTTTGCCCTATCCTTTTCTCCAGGCTGCACACCCCCAGCTCCCTCAGCCTCTCCTCACAGGGCAGTGCTCCAGACCCTTCACCAGCCTTGCTGCCCTTCTCTGGACATGTTCCAGTACCTCAACATCTTTCTTCAATGGAAAGGCCCAGAACTGGACACAATACTCAAGGTGTGTTCTAACCAGTGCTGAATGCAGGGGCAGAAGGAATTCCTTGATCCTGCTGGCCATATCATTAAGATTCATCAGATTGGTAGTTTCAGTTGTTGTGGATGCAATCTAGCTTCTGTTGGCAGGACAGCAAAAATGCCTAAACAGGATGCCAGTCAAAATAGTGATTGTGAAGAAGCTTTAATGGGAGTGGTAATAATTTGCATTTCAAGAGGGCCTTCTGTCCAACACAGAAGACTCACACACATTAATTGATCTTTACAACTGGCTTTTTTTTTTTGGTGAGGTATAGTAAATACAGAAATACCAACTTTAGAAGAAACATTATCTGTAGTGTTAAGCCACTTGCCAAAAGTCATACAGTAAACCCAGTGCATGACCTAGGAATACTGCTCTCCAGTTAATGCTCTAAGCTGTTAGGCTGCACTAGATTACAGTTCACTGGAACTGTAATTGAACTCAGAGCAGTCCTAATGCATACAGCAAAGATGCCTTAATGTCTTCTGTCAGCAGATTGCGAGGCAGCAAGTCAGCCACACTGGAACTTACCAGAGAATTCGATGCTGGAGCAGTTGGATTCAATAAAGCAAGTAATTATACTTGATGTGGCATTATATGAGAAGGTTCTCCAGCACAGACAGAAATGACATGTTTGTTTTGAAAGTGGGAGAATCCCATCTTGGGAAAGTCAGTTGAGTATTCAGGCTTGACTTTGAAGCCTTTGATGAGAGAGGCATGTCTGGTCTAATCTTTGAGTGACAGGTTCATGCACACACTACAGTTGATACGCTAATGGCCATATTATGCTCTGCTGATTTTCTTTGCCCTGCTCATTCAATTTCTTTAGAGACATCCAGAGATGAAAGAGAAAAAAAATGCACAGTACATAGTAAAGACCAAAAAGAGTTTTTGTTTGCAAACTCTCTTGTCATCAAGCAAAGCATAAAAAATGTACAGCAGCTCATGTAACTTACAGAGGCCATGTAGTATGACAGAATATCAGTCGTAGGTGAAAACCTGCCAGCGTCCATGGGAGGTAAATGTAGATTAGCAAAGATACAATGTCACTGGGAACTACAGGCTTCCGTTTTCACTCATTTTGCTGGTCACATCTGTGGAAATCATTTGCTATCAATTATGACTCCCTCTCCTGCTTTATGTCATGATGTGACTTATCAGGAGAACAACAACTGAGTTCACTTCTCTCTAGGGAATTCTTCCAGAGCAAGTATAAACTGATGGTTAAAACAAGGATTGCTGTGATGTTGTACCTCTTGCTGGTAGCTGACATGGCATCACTGAATCTCTGGGCAGCTGGGACAAAAATCAGGATGGCTATGAGATGTGTGAATGCAAACCAAGGCTTTTGACTATCTTTCTTTGAGCAAAGGCCACTGATTTTCTTCTCATCCAGCTGGGTAGAAAACTGTGTCTCTGCAGCCATTAACAACAGCCATACAGAACATTACCAAGTCCATCATAAAAAAAAAAAAAAGCTGGAAACTGAAATTTAAGATCTGAGAGTTTAATTCTTGGTGTAAAAAAGCCCATTCATTGGTAAGATTTGGTCAGTTTTATAAGCACAGAAATGTTTTCCAACCTGTTTGATTCTATTCTATTCTATTAATCTTTGCATCAATGATTAAAAGAACCCCAACAACCCACCAATCCTTATTTCAGCCTGTGTTGCCAGAAAATGATGTGGCCTTTCTTGTGTCAAAAGGTTCACTACATTAATTCAGGGATATGTCATGGAGTAAAAAAAAGACACTGAACTGGGATGAGGGAGTTTATACTTTGGTGGCCCAAGGTGAGTGATCTTCCAGTATGCTATGTCTGATCACTCCCTGCCCTTTGCCCACTCAGAATCTATATAATCCTTATAGTCCTTCCCCCTCACTGGGAAAAAATTGGATTTTATCCTGATTAGGTAATAAGAAGCATTCAAAGAGCTAACAATGAAACTGATTTGTGCATGTCGATAGTGAAAAGTAAGACAATGGGTAGGAACCCACTTCATGCTCTGAGCTCCCCTCTCCTCCTCTATGCTTCTTCTTCTCTCTCTCTATGCTGCCAGAATGTGAAAGGCTCCAAATAACAGTTCTGCACTCCTCTGTGGTCTTAGTGAAAACTGGAAATCTGAAAATACTACTGTGTAGNACTGGATGTTAGGAGGAAGTTCTTTACAGTGAGGGTGGTAAGACACTGGCACAGGTTGCCCAGGGAGGTTGTGGCTGCTTCCTCCCTGGAGGTGTTTAAGGCCAGGCTGGATGAGGCCTTGAGCAGCCTGCTCTAGTGGGAGGTGTCCCTGCCTATGGCGGGGGGTTGGAGCTGGATGATCCTTGAGGTCCCCTCCAACCTAAACCATTCTATGATTCTATGATTCTAAATACAACTCAGAGCTGATGATGGAAGCTGTCTCCTGTTATTGAAAACACACTGCTCCTCCTCACCCCTTCCCCCAGTTCGGTTGTATCTGTTAGCTTCCTCTAGGCTTCTTTGATTTAGCTGGCTAGAAAACCTTCACCTTATTTTAGTGTTTCATGACTCTGAGAGTTGCAGATGGCTTCTTTTTACGTGCCGTTACCCCCATAAGCGCTCATTAGATATTTGCTCATTTCTGTGTGCTGTAACTGTCCCTAAAAATACTCTCTGGCCAATATGTTACAAGTCTAAAGGAGTACTATGGCACTGTAAAACTGCCTTCAGCTGACTAGGTCAGAGCAGTAGATGAGTTGTGATGATTTTTACCAGTATTCTCTGTTGGACAACTGTATGCTTTGTATTTTTAATGCAAAGAGTCCAGACACAGCCAGAACAAAAATGCATACGGATCAGTTAATGTTTGTGTGATCCCTTTGTACTGTTCCATCCACTTATTTAGGTGATTACATGCATGGTGTGGTCCTAATGATGTGTAAGGTACACCGCCCCTCAATGCAGACTGTCCTTATATGCACTCTATATGTCTCGATGATCTGCCTTGCTAGCAAAACAGTCCAGTTCTTTGTGCTGTTAGGAGGTCAGCTGGATAACAAACAGCTTGTGCTTCTTGATGCTTTTGCCCCCTCAGTGAACTTGATGCCTCAGCCAAATGACCTTTAATTTCCAGTCAGTGTGGAACGACGAGAGCTGGACCCAGGACACCACGGTTTTGTTCTTGTCCTTAGGCTCTCTGTGGTGCCTAGGCCGATAGATACTGGGACTGAAGCGAGACTGGTGTGTGTAACGTGGCCCTCAGAGACTTTCCTGGCAACCTAAGTAATGGATCATCCTAATAGACTTTGAAGATCTTTTCAGTCATTGACAGGGAGCATACAATGAGTGTTAAGAGCTCCTCTGTTGATGAGGTATGAGAAAACAAAACAGCTTTCTCAGAGCTCTGACTATCCCAAGCAATTACTCACTGAGCTGTTATAACTGAAACTATTTAGTAATTTTGTCTAATTTGTATAGCAGTCACAAATTAACGTGGTATGTAATGCCCAAAGAGTAAGAAGACACCCTCTGCCCCCAACTGCTTTTATTCAGGTAGATAAATTCTTGGTGCACCTCAGTTCATAAGCTAAGGTAATGCAATGCCTACCTCCCGTGTTGTCATGACAAAAACTGCACCAACAGCAAAGAAAGGGAAAAAAAACAATGTTCAGACACAGACAGATGAGCACCTTTCAAAAAGTAACAGAGATAGATGGAAGGGGTAAAGAAAGAAGCAAGCAATTGTGTTCAGAAGTAAAAGAACACCTAGTAGTATGTACTTGCTTTGTAGGGGGCCAAGCTAGGAAACAGAAGGACTGAAACCCTAAATCCTGCCATGTGCATGTGTCTAATTTTGCAGGTGTCAAAGCCTTGCAGTGTAGGACTTCAGACATAATGTTATGAGAACATGTAGTAACAGTTTGGAAAGTAAGGGAACAGAGAGCATGTGGAGGGCTTTTTCTTTCCCACGAGGTAATGGGTTTGCTTGCAAAAGAGGCCACTGTAGTTTGTTTGGTCACTGTCTCAGTTTCCTGATACTGCTTTCTAACTGAAGTGAGGCGTCTAGTACTGTTAAGCAGAATCCTTAAGGAGAAAAAGCACTTTGTTTTCAGAACTTAGTTAGACTTAAAATTAAGCCATCAATGAGACAAAAAAGAGCAACAGGAGCATTATATTGTGACAGAAGAAACTTTAGTAACAGGGAAAAAAAGTTGACAAGATGAGAAATGTTTGAAGGCATTAAAGAGAATATATGGAATAAAGGACTAATTAATATCAAGAGGATTGGCATAAGCATCAGTGTATGCTGACCTTCATATTCTAAGCAGAATGCCAGATCTTATTGGTGATAGTCCTGGAAACAGATTGTGAGTCCTTCAAGGGAGCTGATTCTGCAAAACCCAACAGTCTGGAAGGCCCTGTGAAACAGAGAACCAGGTAAAGTAATGCAGAGCAAGGAAAAGATACAGCTGTGGAACTGGATGTTAAATGTGGACGATAAATGGAACGACTGCATAGTAAAGTTGAGAGTGTGACACATGAAAAGAACACTCTGAGATTAAGGTAAGAGAATTTCCAGGAGGGTGGATGAGAGATGAGAAGCTAGTAAAGGAGGAGAAGCACTTGTAAGAGCAGTCTGGATTCAAAGGCTGGCAGAAAAGTCAGAAATTGCAAAAATATTTTCTAAACATGTGCTACTGCAACAGGCATTCAGCCCAAATAAAGCATCCAGTGGACTATGGACTACTTCAACTACTATGTGAACATGCTCTATGTATGCTATTACAGTGAAATAATTGTTAGCCTCTAGGTGCAGCAAGAAAGAGGAGTTGACTTCCTGTGAACGAAGACTTATCTTGGAAGCAGAACGCTACGGTGCAGCCTTTTCCTTTCTGTGACAGTACACCTTTGATGACCAAATCAGTTTGATTTAACTTCAGGATGCTGCACAGGCTATCTCTGTGCTTCAGGACTCTGAGGCAATACTATAACTTTTGGACAGTCAGCTCCTTCTGCATAGATAGGTTGTGTCTTCTAGAGACTTCATTAGCCAAAGGCACTCCCAGCACCATGCTGCTCAGATGCATTTCCAGAGAGTCTACCTGGTGGTGGAGCTCTTGTTTCTAGTCTGTAGGGATAAAGTAGCGGGCAGGAGAGGAACTTTGGCTTAGCCAAGCCACAATCAATTTTACTCTGGAAAACACTAGACAGTTACAAAACAACATCCTGTATGTACCCTCCTCCCCCGCTTAGTGTGATCTCATCTCTCCTGGGACTCCTGGTTTGGACAACATCTTTCCTGCCTTTTCGTCAGGCATGTGGTAGTGGTTTGGCCTTTTTACTCATATGATCAACTTTTATCATGGTGTCTGTCGATCCTTTGTTCATATACTTCAACTGGGAGCAGCCCAGTTTGCATACTCCTCACCTTCCACTGGCTTCTTTACAAGATCTGTAAAGGCAATGATTTTACTGACAGATATCCCCTTTTTTCCACTATAGAAAGATTATCAGACACTAATAGGTCTTGACTGTTTCCTCATTGTTGATCCCCTCTGAGGTCTCCATATGCCATCATGACTGTTGTCAATATTCAGAACAGTGAGCCTGAGATCAGTGAAGACATTGCAAAGCAAGAATCTGGGAAAAAGGTATGTCATAATGGCATTTCCTAAAGGAGGAGTCATTGCTAGGATAATGTATATAGGTCCTAATTGAAAAGTTCACTTCTCATCTGCATCTTAAGAAAGGAGGAACCTACCTGGCCATTTCAGTGTAAGCATGGCACATTGATATAGTGTAAAGTTGTGCACCCACAATTCATCTGTTTCACCTTTTCCAGACAATAAAATTACTACCCACCCATTGCAACTTCCTAATGTGTTTACAACCAGTGCTAACCCACTCCACACTATTCAGATGCTTTCCAAGTCACCGGAGAGGCTGATGAGCTCTTATGTTCTCCAGAGACTAAGCTTTTGCTTGAAGGCATTGTATTATAATTCATTCATCTATTGACCTCTTTCATCTCAGTTTAACTTCTTTTCTTTCAAAATGTTCCTTTTGTAGCTAACTGAAAATCTCTTAGACTGCCTTCAACCAGATCATCACAAAGATGAGTTTTCACTGCAGATAAATACTGCTATTATGTTTGGCTTTAGCTGAGGTCCCTGCATGCTATTTGAGCAGAGAGGCCAAAGATTTAATTAATCAAGGAACTGGTGGTTTTTTTTCTTTTTGTTACCTTTCCTGTGATTTGTTCTCTATTGAAAGGAGGATTCTATCTAATGCTAAGTCTGGCATCGTTTTCAAGCAGCATAATACATCAGGAAAAAAAACCAGAAAGGGTGAAAAAAAAAAACCTCCATTTGAAGTGTTTCAATTTTCACTTGTAAACACTCCCATGGGAGCAATTTACTGTGTCAATCCAAACATGGTATTTCTCAGTAGTGTTTTACTACAGAGATAGTAAATAGAATATTAAGTATTCCCCAACTGAGATGAATAGATCAAGGCTGGAAATCTAGAATGGGTCAGTGCAGGTGAAGGCAGTGAAGAAGGTGACAGGTGAACTTCTTTACCCTGTAGTGTTAATTTACTGCTGTGCTTTTGTTTTGTAAGATGTGTGATTCCAGTGGGGAAAACTAGAAAAAAGGAAGCCCAAAAAGTCATTTGCCTCTCCACTTTTTAGGGAGTGCTGGCAAGGACACGGGAGTTATTTGGGATCTGTCTCAGTACACAGAAAACTACCTCTTTCCCCACCCCACTTCTCACTTTATGCAAACACTCCAGTAATATTGTTTGTGTCTGTCAGAATAAAAAACAACTAAGTGCTTTATTTCATACTTGGAGAGCTATCCATATTTCTGTAGCCTAGCACTTGATTTTTTTCTCCTTCTCTCTGTCTTTTCCAATAAGCCATGGAGGCTTCTTTTAGCTGCACACCACATTATGAATACTTGAGATTGAAGTCAAGGCAGTGGAAAGAACAGTTGATACTGGGGAAGGAGCACTATAAATCATTCCTGTCTCTAAATCAGTTTTACCCTGGACATATTTTTGTTTCTATTAAACTGATTCTAGTGCCACTCACGGCTAGGTCCTGAGTTTAGTAATTTTCCATGGTGAAAGCTAAGATAGATAGCTTTTTAATAGCTGTAAGAAAACAAAAATGATTCCATTGCACACATCTGGATGAACTGAAATCTGCCTTTCCAGGCAATCCATTCTCTCTACTGCTATTTTGAGAAATAATCATGCTGTCTTATTTAGGATTATTTTAAATACTCTAGGCTTATTTGCAAGAAATATTATTTCCTGATTTATAACTCTTGCAGCTGTATTGACTTATATGGAGAGCAAGACAGTGTCAGACTCACTGCCATGCTCAAAGGTATGTAAACAGCAGCTGCCCGTACTAAGGCTGTAAAGGATCTTCCTTTGGAGACCATGCATGAAGTATGGAGGTTTCCTTACTGTTGGAAGGAAAGTGGCTAACGTGTTCCCTGCAGGCACTGATCCCAGTCTGGTTTGTTACAATAAGGCATATCTCTCTTAGAGTATCTGGAGGAATGTTTGATCCAGAAGTGCATTTTTCTGCTTTTCTAATATATAAACTCATGCCTGGAGTGACTCTGCTGAAGGCGGCAGAGCTGGCCAGGGAAAATGAGCTTTTATTGCCATATGTACAATCTTTGGTATGGGGAGTGTAGATAGTAGAGAAATGGAAATCGGAGGATCACAGGCTGCTTGTGTGTTACACCTTAAAAGATGTGATTCTCTGATACACAACAACTCAGTGTGAGCAAGCAGTGTGCCCAGATGGCAAGGAAAGCCAATGGCATCCTGGCTTGTATTAGAATTGCTGCAACCAGCAGGAGCAGGGAGTTGATTGTCCCTTTGGACTCTGCTCTGGTGAGGCCACATCTTGAGTGTTGTGTTCAGTTTTGGGCACTGCAATACCAGGAAGATATGGAGGTGCTGGAGTGAGTGCAGAGGAGGGCAGGGAAGCTGGGGAAAGGCCTGGTGAATAAATCTTATGAGGAGCAACTGAGGGAGCTGGGGATGGTTAGTGTGAAAAAGAGTGGGCTGATTGTTGCCTACAACTACCTGAAAGGACATTTGTGGAGAGGCTGCTGCTGGTCTCTTCTCACAGGTAATTAGTGACAGAACAAGGAGGAATAGCCTCAAGCTGCAACTGGATGGGTTTAGACTGGTCACTAGGAACCATTTTGACCTCTTTCTGATGAGAAAGCACAACTGGATTACTTCAGTAGAAAGTGTATCAAGCTGGCTCAGTGTTTGCTCCTACAGATCTTTCGTAACGTTAACATTTCAGTCTGAAACAGGCTGCAGACTTCTAACTAACCAAATAGGAGATGGGAGCATTGCATCAGTGATTCTACCAAACCTCGGCAGTGCTGTGTAGAGAAGAGGAGATGATACTGATGCTTTACCCAGGAAGGCACCTGTGAAACAGATCTAATGGATTCAGAAAGAATAGAAGATGCTTGAGAAGACAATGAAAGCTGGCGTTTGTCCACAGCTCTTTGGCAGGAGCCGTCCTTTGAGGGAAAGCAGAGAATTACAGGTTCTCTTTTTTCTCCTTTTATTCCTTTAAATGAGCTATTCACTGAACATTCAGAGGAGAGATGAAACAAGGCAAAGAAAAGATCTGATTTATGTCATTAACAGATTATTTTAGTTACTCATTTAAAGCACGCAGTTGTAAAAAAATTAGCCACGAATAGAGTGATATCTCCCAATGTTCACCATACTGTGTACATTTGTAATCTAATCTATAGTGCATAGCATTGGTATGGGACACAGAACCAGCCCATAGAATCATAGAATCATAGAATCAACCAGATTGGCAACGCCCTCCAAGAACATCCAGTCCAGCCTGACACCCAGCCCTGTCCAATTAACCAGACCATAGCACTAAGTGCCCCATCCAGTCTTTGCTTGAACACCCCCAGGGACGGTGACTCCACCACCTCCCTGGGCAGCCCATTCCAATGCCAATCACTCTCTCTGACAAAAACTTCCTCCTAACATCCAGCCTATACTTCCCCTGGCACAACTTGAGACTGTGTCCCCTTGTCCTGTTGCTGGTTGCCTGGCAGAAGAGACCAACCCCCACCTGGCTACAGCCTCCCTTCAGGTAATTGTAGACAGCAATGAGGTCCGTCCTGAGCCTCCTCTTCTCCAGGCTGCACACCCCCAGCTCCCTCAGCCTCTCCTCATAGGGTTTGTGTTCCAGGCCCCTCACCAGCTTTGTCGCCCTTCTCTGGACACCTTCCAGCACCTCAACATCTCTCTTGAATTGAGGGGCCCAGAACTAGACATAATTGTGATCTGCAAAGTATGTTTCTAGTTCTTTCCAGCTTTCCTTTCAAACTGTTACCTGTGCTGTTCTTACCAAATTAAATTCCCCTGTTGGCTTCAACTGGGCTGCATGAGTGAAAAATGGGCTTGCAGGGTGAGACTTATGTCAATGGAGCTGGAGGAGATATTTCCTCATTAAACTTCTATCTAGGAGTTTCACAACCTGTTCTGCAGTTAAACGAGGCCTGAGGCTGATCTTCAGTTTCTGGTGTTTCTTCAGGATCAAGCTATAGATGGTGTGGTAGGGCTAAGGCTGTAGTTATTTTATAAGTAATTTTTACACTAGCACTGCTGAGTTTTATGTTTCTGTTCTTGCAAAGCATTGTCTAACATCCTTTCAGCTGCATGTTGCTCTTACATCTAAATTCATAGAGCTTCTGCTACTCCTGGCTTCTATACAAACAGTGAAGTGATGACAAAGGAAGTTAACACTCACAGAGTGGGACTTCAAGAAGAGGAAAACTGAGTGGTTCCTACAATAATTACCAGGCTTTCAGTAAAATTGTATCCTGGCTATAATTGGAATTGTCACCCTTCTCTAGAAGGTGTCCAGAGAAGGGCAACAAGGCTGGTGAAAGGCCTGGAACACAAACCCTATGAGGAGAAGCTGAGGGAGCTGGGGTTGTTTAGCCTGGAGAAGAGGAGGCTCAGGGCAGACCTCATTGCTGTCTACAATTACCTGAAGGGAGGCTGTAGCCAGGTGGAGGTTGTCTCTTCTCCCAGATGACCAGCAACAGAACAAGGGGACAGAGTCTCAAGCTGTGACAGGGGAGGTCTAGGATGAATGTTAGGAGGAAGTTGTTGGCAGAGAGAGTGATTGGCATTGGAATGGGCTGCCCAGGGAGGTGGTGGAGTCACTGTCCCTGGAGGTGTTCAAGAAAAGCCTGGATGAGGCACTTAGTGCCATGGTCTGGTTGACTGGATAGGGCTGGATGCTAGGTTGGACTGGATGATCTTGGAGGTCTCTTCCAACCTGGTTGATTCTATGATTCTATGATTCTCCTCTCCAAATTGAACAGCCCAAACTCCCTCAGTCTCTCCTCATGGCAGAGCAGCTCCAGACCTCTGATCATCCTCCTGGCCCTTCTCTGGACCTGTTCCAGCACATATTACAGTAGAATTACAGAACCAACCTGTGCCTGCATCAGTCAGCCCTACGCAAAAGAAGAAATACACAAGAAAAGCAGTTCACCTTACAAGCAATGGTGATGAACCAGGGCCACCACAAGAACAGGAGGAAGAGCCAGAGGTAACCACCTCATGCCTATGCCTGAGTGACCTGCAAGATATGGGAAAGGATTTTGGCCACCATGCAGGCACATTATCACCTGGCTGCTCTAATGCTAGGATAACAGGGATAGTAGTTTGGAATTAGAGGGCAGGGATGACAAGGAGCTGGGATCCCTGTCTAGGGAAGGGTGTATAGACAAGGCAGTTGAAAGACATTCACCCCCTGAAAGAGGCTTCCTTCAGGCATGAAGGAAAGCTACCTCTTCAAGGAAGTATTTACAGGTCACCTAGGCAAGTGGACTGCTAAACACAGGTGGTAAAACCAAGGTAATTATCTACATCAGTATATATATTTTTACAATAACATGGTCACCATTGCTAGTGTCATGGAAGTTATAAGTCCTGGCTTGCCCAGGTATGATTCCAGGGTCCCCTTCCCTCTGCTAGTGGGGAGGAAGCAAAGTGCAGGGAGAAGATAAAAGGCTTGGAGACATCCACTTTGAGGGTCCAAGACTCACTCAGACTTGTTCCTCCCAAATAAGGGAAAGGAAGCTCCTGACTTCACCTAATGTGGTCAACTTTGGCAAAGTGCCATTCTGATTGGTAAATCTCTGTGGCCAAAGGGGACAATACATTTGGGCAAGCAATAAGTAGGCTTTTGCCACATACTTGCTTTTGTTTCACCTTTTCTTTGCCTGCTCTGCCCTGCTACATTGTGCTCTGTTTTGCCTGCAAGGACTTTTGAGACACTGACAGAACTCCCTTCAAGTGTTTGGGTAGTGTCTGATACTATTTTGCGAGCAAATATTCAAAGCCTCTTCGTAAGAAATTCTGTAACTCGATTCTATTGTGGCATCTGCCTTAGCATCTGCCTTAGCAGCAGAAAGGAGCCTCTCTGCTATCTCTTCACAAACTTACAGCAAGGCCAGCTCGCTCTCCTCTCCTCCTCCTCCTGCCCTGTGTCTGGCGGGAGACACTTTATTGGGAAAACCATGTAAGCAGTAGGCCTGTGTTGTCGAGGGGTTTTATTTGAATTCTGGGGAGATCTAAGGCCGATTTGAAGGTTATTAAATAATTTCTTAATATATACAAAAAATTTTCCCAAACTTATGTACAATCAGCCCACACAAATCCTTTGTACACTGTCAGTGAAATCACTCTACAGAATGTCTATTTACAGTTGAATTAAACAATTTGGTATAGGTTTTAGAGAAGCTCAAGTCAGAGAGTCTTGTGGCATAAGGTGCCACTCATGGAGTTAATAAAGTTCCTTTGCAGCTTGAATAAGAGAGTTTGAGTACTCACAAATTGAAGTCTTAGTATCTGTGGTCCCCAAATATAAGATGATGGAAGTCATGGAGTCGGTTCCCATGGGGATAGAAGCTCTTTGGGTTCCGGGGTGTGCTGAGAAGATCAGGCTGAAGCAGCAGGTGAA
>WAAF01003505.1:9301-28755 GCA_013400475.1 Tricholaema leucomelas | reverse complement strand
AGTGCTGAGCACAGGGGCAGAAGAACCTCCCTTGTCCTGCTGCCCACACTGCTCCTGAGCCAGCCCAGGATGCCATTGGCTCTGCTGCCCACCTGGGCACTGCTGCCTCCTCTTCAGCTCCTCTCTCCCAGCACCCCCAGCTCCCTCTCTGCCTGGCTGCTCTCAGCCACTCTGGCCCCAGCCTGCAGCAGTGCTTGGCATTGCTGTGGCCAAAGTGTAGAACCCTGCACTTGGCCATAAGGCATAAGTGCCCCAACCAGCAGCTAGGACCTCATCAAGTGGAAAACTACAAATTGCTCTTGGGTTTCTGGGATTCAGACTGGAGGTGAGGAGGAATTTCTTCAGCATGGGAGTGGTGAGAGCCTGGAAGGGATTGCCCAGGGAGGTGGTGGAAGCCTCATGCCTGGAGGTGTTTAAGGCCAGGGTGGATGAGTCTCCAGACCACCTGATCCAGTGTGAGGTGTCCCTGGGCATGGCAGGGGGGTTGGAACTGGCTGATCCTTGTGGTCCCTTCCCACCCTGACTGATTCTATGGCTCTGTGATTTGCTGATTCATTTTGAGTGATGGAGCACCTCAGCATCGTGTTGTGGGTTTCACTTCTGCACGAGAGGTGCACATGGGAAGGCAAATGAAGCTCTGAAGTGGTCCTGCAGGTGCAGATGCTTTATGTTCTTTTGCATGTAAAGCAGATGGTTGATCTGGTTGTAAGTGGTGACTTGAGGCAGAGCAGTGCCAGGGAGGGATAAGCAGCCATGCTTTAATGCAGGCTGCCAGGTCCATTGCTGCCATAGAACAAGGATGGTCTAGAGAGTCCTGTGCTCTAAAACAATAGAGGGGGCTCCAGGGAGACCTAACAGCAGCCTGCCAGGACCTGAAAGGGGCTACAAGAAGGCTGGAGAGAGACTGTTTGCAGAGGCCTGCTGGGACTGGATGAGGGTAATGGCTTCAAACTAGAGCAGAGCAGATTGAGATTGGATATGAGGAAGAAGTTCTGCACCACAAGGCTTGTAGAACACTGCAACAGGTTGCCCTGGGAAGTGGTAGGGGCCCCATCCTTGAAGATAGCCAAGGATAGGCCAGATAGGGTTGTGGGCAACCTGATCTAGTTGAGGATGTCCCTGCTGAGTGCAGAGGGGGTTGGACTGGATGAGCTTTGGAATCATGGAATCAGGCAGGTTGGAAGAGAGCTCCAAGCTCATCCAGTCCAACCTAGCACCCAGCCCTGGCCAGTCAGCTACACCATGGCACCAAGTGCCTCATCCAGTCTCTTTTGGAGGTCTTTTCCAAACTCATTTTGTGATTCTATGACAACCTCAAGCCCTAAACTCTCCTCCTTCTAGGGCTGCCTATGCAGTGTCTGTGTGCTCCTGTGTGGCAGGGGCAGCTGCTCCTCTCCTTTGCAGTGCTGAGCAGGTGGCTTGGGCAGTAACCATTATTCTTACCTACTGTTCTGCAACCAAATGGAGCAAAGCTGGAGGTGGGTGGGTTCAGACTGGATATGAGGAGGGAGGTCTTCAGCATGAGAGTGGTGAGAGGCTGGAATGGGTTGCCCAGGGAGGTGGTTGAGGCCCCATGGCTGGAGGTGTTTCAGGCCAGGCTGGCTGAGGCTGTGTGCAGCCTGCTCTAGGGTAGGGTGTCCCTGGGCATGGCAGGGGGGTTGGAACTGGCTGCTCCTTGTGGTCCCTTCCAACCCTGACTGATTCTATGGTTCTGTGGCTGGATTTTCATTGTTTCAGTTTTTTTCAACTCCTATTTCTGGAGATGCCTAAATCATTTCTGCCTGGATAGGAAGGATATGTGGATACAAAGGTACCTGGAGTACTGCATCCAGTTCTGGAGCCCCTGGGACAAGAGGGATGTGGAGATGCTGGAGTGTGTCCAGAGCAGGGCCAGGAGGATGCTGAGAGGGCTGCAGCAGCTCTGCTGTGAGCACAGACTGAAAGAGTTGGGGCTGTGCAGGCTGGAGAAGAGGAGGCTCCCAGGTGACCTTCTTGTGGCCTTCCAGGATCTGAAGGGGGCTACAAAAAAGCTGGGGAGGGACTTTTGAGGCTGTCAGGGAGTGCCAGGAGTGGGGGGAATGGAGCAAAGCTGGAGGTGGGGAGAGTGAGGCTGGAGGTGAGGAGGAAGTTGTTGAGCATGAGAGTGGTGAGAGGCTGGAATGGGTTGCCCAGGGAGGTGGTTGAGGCCCCATGGCTGGAGGTGTTTCAGGCCAGGCTGGCTGAGGCTGTGTGCAGCCTGCTCTAGGGTAGGGTGTCCCTGGGCATGGCAGGGGGGTTGGAACTGGCTGCTCCTTGTGGTCCCTTCCAGCCCTGCCTGATTCTGTGATCCTATGATTTTTGATACGCACTGCTGGGGGTTGGTTGGTTAGTGCCGTGGGTTAGTTAGTTAATTAGTGCCATGGATTAGTTAGTTAATTAGTGCCAGGGGTTAGTTAATGAGAAGGGTTAGGTGATAGGCTGGACTGGATGATCTTAGAGGTCTCTTCCAACCTGCTTAATGCTGTGGCTCTGTGTCTGTATGGATGCTCGGAGTCCCTCACCTCTCCCTTCTGCTCTCTTCCCCACGCAGATCCCATGGCACACCAGCCTTGCTGCAGCTCTCCCCGGTAGAAAACAGGTCGAGTGCTCCTGCCTGCCCTCTTTTCAGCCACACCAACTCTGACCAGGAGCCAGAAAGGAGCAGAGATGGAGGGCAGCTCCCCGCCGCTCTGCCTCGCCTGCGGCCAGCCGCATCCTCCCGAGGAGAACCACTTGTACAGCTACGCCGAGGAGGTGGACGATGATCTGATCTGCCACATCTGCCTGCAGCCTCTGCTCCAGCCTTTAGACACCCTCTGTGGCCACACCTTCTGCACAGCCTGCCTTACCAGCTTCCTGCTGGAGAAAGACTTCTGCCCCATGGACCGCAAGCTGGTTGTCCTCCAGAGCTGCAGGAAATCCAGCATCCTGGTGCATAACCTCCTGGATAAGCTCCTGGTGAGCTGCCCTTTCACAGAACACTGCTCAGAGGTCGTGCAGCGTGGTCACCTCCAACAGCATTTCCAGACACAGTAAGTTGTTGCTGAGAGATGATCAATTTTGCATCCAGCTCTTCACTAGAGGAAGTGGAAGCTGGAAGGAAAAAAAATAGGGCATGAGTTTGTCTTAAAGGTCTGGAGAGCTTCTGGTTTGTACAAGAGGCTTACACTCTGCTTGATGTGACCACACAGGGATGGCAGGTAGGAAAGAGCAGAGGTGAGCTGTCTGCAACACTCTCCCAGTGCCTCAGTTTCATAGAATCAAGCAGGTTGGAAGAGAGCTCCAAGCTCAGCCAGCCCAACCTAGCACCCAGCCCTGGCCAAGCAACCAGACCATGGCACTAAGTGCCCCAGCCAGGCTTGGCTTCAACACCTCCAGGCACAGCCACTCCACCACCTCCCTGGGCAGCCCATTCCAATGCCAATCACTCTGCCAACAACTTCCTCCTCACATCCAGCCTGAACCTCCCCTGGCACAGCTTGAGGCTGTTTCTCCACTGAGTGTCAATCCTGGATGTTATACTCCAGATTAATGTCCCACATTTCTTCAGGATGTGCTTTGTTTTATTTGTTTCCTTCACTCCTCATGACACGAAAAACAACCCAAAAGAAAAAAAACCTGCACTTTTAAACCAGCAGTTAATGCAAAGGAACATTTCTTGCATTGCTGTCTGCAGCTCCCTGCAGGGAGGCTGTAGCCAGCTGGGGTTGGGCTCTGCTGCCAGGCAGCCAGCACCAGAAGAAGGGGACACAGCCTGAAGCTGTGGCAGGGCAGGTCTAGGCTGGATGTGAGGAGGAAGTTGTTGGCAGAGAGAGTGATTGGCATTGGAATGGGCTGCCCAGGGAGGTGGTGGAGTGGCCGTGCCTGGAGGTGTTGAAGCCAAGCCTGGCTGGGGCACTTCGTGCCATGGTCTGGTTGGTTGGGCAGGGCTGGGTGCTAGGTTGGGCTGGCTGAGCTTGGAGCTCTCTTCCAACCTCCTTGGTTCTGTGACTGATTTAGAGCTGAATTGAGTCCAGTGCCTCAGTGCTATTTTTAAGCATCAGATGCTTTCTGAGTGCTTTTGTTGGGCACCTTGTGGTTAGCTGCATAATGGAAGCCTGGATTTAGCCATCCAAAGAGATCTGAGAGGTTGGGGAAGCTGAGCAACCTTAAATATTTCAGTAGTGCATTAAGGGTTTTATAATTGCCCTTTCTTCAAGCCTGTTCTGAATCACCAATGACCTATATGAGAAGTAGAGCAGAAAATACTCTGGGGTGGTGTTGGTCTTTGGAGCTGAGTGCTACTTCCTTCCAGGTGAGAGCCCAACCAGCTCCTTGCACCGTGGGGCTCACAGAGCAGGGTGTGGAAGGGCAGTCTGGATGGATATCCCCTGCCAGCCTGGCCCCTTCTGGTGGTCAGGGCACCCTCTCTCCTGCCTCTGGGATGATCTCTCCAGGGAGCAGTTTGGCTCCTCTGTAAGGAGAGGACTGTTGCTGAAGGCTGTGTGTTGCTGGGTGAGAGAAAGTGTTGCTGCTCTTGCCTTGCCTTGTGAAAGAAAGGTCCTGCCAGGTCTTCCACTTAGGTCATAACAACCCCAAGCAAGGCCACAGCNTGAAACAGAGGAGGCTGAGGGCAGACCTCATCACTGTCTACAGCTACCTGAAAGGACCTTGTGGAGAGGTTGGTGCTGGTCTCTTGTCACAGCTCATTAGTGATGGAACAAGAAGGAATGGCCTCAAGCTGCCAATGGGTAGGTTTAGACTGGACATCAGGAGGGATTTCTTCCCAGCAAGAGTGGTCAGACACTGGAATGAGCTGCCTATGGAAGTGGGGGAGCCCCCAACCCTGGCTGTGTTTAAAGGTGGTTTGGATGTGGTGCTTGGGGCTATGGTTTAGGGTGCACCTTGCAGAGTAGGGTTCTGGGTTGGACTTGGTGATCCTGAGGGGCTTTGCCAGCCTGAGTGTTTCTGTGATCCTGTGAGTGAAGAGATGCATTGAGGGCTGTGATTTCTGAAGGCAGAAACATGCTTTGACAGAGTTCAATCCTGAGAAGAGAAGGCTGAGAGGGGACCTGATCACTGTCTATAAACATCTGGGGGGTGGGTGTCAAGTGGCTGGAGCTGAGCTCTTTTTGGTGCTCAGCAGCAGAAAGGAGCAATGGATGCAAACTTGAACAGAGAAGGTTTCACCTCAACATGAGTATAAACTACTTTCCAGTGAGGGTGCCAGAGCCCTGCAGCAGGCTGTCCAGAGGGGTTGTGGAGTCTCCTTCTCTGTAGACTTTCCAAACCCACCTGGATGCATTCCTGTGTGAACCACCCTAGGGGATGCTGCCTTAGCAGGGGGTTTGGACTGGATGATCTCTGGAGATCCCTTCCAACCTCTAAGGTTCTGTGATTCTGTTGACTGTTCTGGCATCTCTGAGCTGTAGCAAGCCTGATGGAGAAGCTGAAGGTGACCAGCAAGGAGCATCCTGGACAATCTGATGCTGAGAACCTCATTTGTGAGACCCTCGTGGGAGGGAGCTCCTGCTGTGTCTGGGGTTGAGGAGGGGGATTTGAACTGGAGCGGTTGACTCATAAGGAGGTGTTGGCAATGCCAGACCCACAGGATGATTTCTGGAGGTCACTTCTACCATTCTGTGATTGTGTACAGTTCAGCTAACAGCAGCTGGGCTTTGAGAAGGGATGGAGGTCTAAGAGATGCCCTTTTTGTGCCCTGTGTCTGCTGTCCAGCGGAATTCCTTCCCCTGTGGTTTGCAGATGTGAGCTGCGCTTCTACCTGCACACCGTGGAGTGAGCCCTGGGTGCCCACAGCCTGCACACAGCTTCTAGGGGCACACTGCTGCACAGACGTGGTCATGCTGAGGGTCAGAGCATCTCTGGTGAGCCAGAGAACAGAAGAGTGTTCACATGGCTGCAGGCTTCAGGGTCTTGAAGGCTGCAAGGAGAGCTGGCTCTGCCGCTTGCCGTTCAAACGTGTCCCCGTGTGAACTGGAGACCTCGTTTGCTGCAGCATCTGCATCCTCACGAGCAATTTAGTCACTCCAGACAGGATGGTTTAACCAACCAAAAGATGTGACCCTTTTGCCTTACTGGAAAGGAAATGAAAAAACAGCAGTAAAAGGCCTTTTTGACCCCCACACCAGGGGTCAGGAGCCTGCTCCTCACACGCTAGGGGCTCGGTGTCTGCGGATTTGGGTTCCCTTAGCCCCCCCCAGCTCTGGATCTGGCTTTCTCTTCCCTAGTTATGGCTAGCTTATGGCCTAGAAGATGACAGAAGCAGCAGCAGCCAGCCCAGTGCCCTTCTCTGACAGACCTCAAACATGCATTTCAACAGCAAAGCAGGTACAGGGGCTGACAGCATGCTGCGAGCTGCTGTCACTGAGATTATCTCTCTCCTGACTCCAACCATGAAATCTTGCAGCTCTAGTGCAAATATCCCTTCCTTGTGCTGTACCTAGAGCTGGCTTTTAGACCCTCCTTTTTGTCTTTGATATGGCTGTAGCCATAAAACTAGTAAACCCCCCCCCAAACCAACCCCACACCAGCCCACATAATAGATAAGCAAATTGGAGTATTGTTTGTGACACAGAAGCCACACAGCTAGGACAGTCCCTGATGGATAGTGTTGGCTCTCCTACATGGGCATGTGCAAGGGGATCAGTGCTGGGCACAGTCCTCTTCAGTATCTTCACTGATGATCTGGAGCAGGGCATTGAGACCAGCATCAGTAAGTTTGCAGGTGACACCAAGCTAGGAGCAGCTGTGAAGGTGTTGGAGGGTAGGAGAGCCCTGCAGAGGGACCTGGCCAGGCTGGATGGGTGGGCAGAGGCCAAGGGGATGAGACTGAACAAGGCCAAGTGCAGGGTTCTACACTTTGGCCACAACAACACCAAGCAGCACTACAGGCTGGGGCCAGAGTGGCTGAGAGCAGGCAGGCAGAGAGGGAGCTGGGGGTGCTGGGAGAGAGGAGCTGAAGAGGAGGCAGCAGTGCCCAGGTGGGCAGCAGAGCCAATGGCATCCTGGGCTGGCTCAGGAGCAGTGTGGGCAGCAGGACAAGGGAGGTTCTTCTGCCCCTGTGCTCAGCACTGCTCAGGCCACCCCTTAAGGACATTGTGCTCTAGCATGCCCAGGCACAGACTGAGCTGGTGCTCGTTCTCTTAAGTCTGGTGTATAAATAGAGAGAAAGTGTCTGTGACCTTGATCCTGGGCTGCAGCAGCAGAAGTGTGGCCAGCAGGGCCAGGGAGGTGATTCTCCCCCTCTGCTGTGCTCTGCTGAGACCCCACCTGGAGTACTGCATCCAGCTCTGGAGCCCCTGGGACAAGAGGGCTGTGGAGATGCTGGAGTGTGTCCAGAGCAGGGCCAGGAGGATGCTGAGAGGGCTGCAGCAGCTCTGCTGTGAGCACAGACTGAAAGAGTTGGGGCTGTGCAGGCTGCAGAAGAGGAGGCTCCCAGGTGACCTTCTTGTGGCCTTCCAGGATCTGAAGGGGACTACAAAAAAGCTGGGGAGGGACTTTTGAGGCTGTCAGGGAGTGCCAGGACTGGGGGGAATGGAGCAAAGCTGGAGGTGGGGAGAGTGAGGCTGGAGGCGAGGAGGAAGTTGTTGAGCAGGAGAGTGGTGAGAGGCTGGAATGGGTTGCCCAGGGAGGTGGTTGAGGCCCCATGGCTGGAGGTGTTTAAGGCCAGGCTGGCTGAGGCTGTGGGCAGCCTGCTCTAGGGTAGGGTGTCCCTGGCCCTGGCAGGGGGGTTGGAACCAGCTGATCCTTGTGGTCCCTTCCAACCCTGCCTGATTCTGTGATTCTATAGTGAAAATAATTCCCAATAATCATGAACAGCTCAGTGCCAGCTGTGAGAGGGTCTCAGGACCCATCGGAGCTCTCCACTGAAGGTGATCTGTGTTCTCAGGGAGTAGATTAAAGGAGAGGCTGCAGGGCAGTCGGCAGTCCCTCGCTGTTCCTGCCTGATTCAGCCTCACTCCCTTCCTCTCTCTCTCCCTCTGAGGAAAAATTACAGTTTGCCCTGCTCAGGGAGGAGGTCACTGGTGGGGGAAGAAGGTGAGTTTGCTCTGTTATGCTCTGTGATTGAGGAGACAACTTGATCATCATCATCCTTGTGGTCCCTTCCAACCCTGATTGATTCTGTCAGCCCATGATGATTATTTCAGATGCTGGTTGCCACGGCATAGAGCACAGCAAGCATTATTTCACCTGCTCGCTCTCACCTCCCTCCTCCACCCCGATAACAAAGCCCTGTGAAGACAATCATTGCCTGATCTGTGTTTGCACAGAGCCATCCGAGTGGGTCTGTGGGGAATTCAGCCCGAGCTGCGTGCAGCCAGCAGTTGGCTGTCAGCCCTTTGTGTGGCGCTTTGGCTTTAAAAAGGTGTGGCCTTCTGATGCCTCCTGCTTCAAAAACTCCACGGGGGGCATAATTTTTTTTCCCCCCCATCCCCCTCCCCCTTTTCATCAAACAGCTACACCCTTCCGTGATGCAGCTCAGCTCATAACCCATCTGCTTGTGGGCAGTGATGTAAACGTACCAGCTGCCTCCGAAGAGCCACTCTGAATCCTGCAGGAGGCAGGTCCCTTCCCTGAGCATCATCGCTCTCCTCTGCAGCATTAACCACGCCGGGCTGCCCCTAGACCTTCCACGTCTACCCATCTGACAGAGTCAGATGGAGTAATCCTCTTACAGGTCAATGATTATTGGTGGTTTGGTGGTTTTTTTGTTTTGCAGCCTAGCTTCAGTTTAAAAGGGATTTTTGAGCTCGAGTCACTATGTGCCACCATTGCCTTGAAATGGAGAGGCTGGCATAGAAGGGGCTTGGCTGGGCACTGAGGCTCCGCGTTGTTGTGCCCCACCAGCACAGAGAGAGACTGTGGGCAAGAGGAAACCTAGCAGCAGTGCCAGCCCTGCACTGAAAATGAAGGCTCTGCTGTTACTGGTCCTACCTTGGCTAAGTCCTGCAAACTACATAGACAATGTGGGCAACCTGCACTTCTTGTACTCCGAGCTGTGAGTACGCAGAGTCGCGCCGGCGTCGTGCTCTCTGTCTGTCTGTCTCACCTCAGCGGCGGGGAAGGGGCTCACCAAGACTCTTTGTGGGGGGGGGGAGGGTGTCTGTCTGTCTAATGTGTCTGTGTATGTGCAAGGAAAACCCCTCGGTGGCCTGCCAACAGCTTCAAACCATGCTGCGAGGTAGCTGCTTCCCATCCAGAGGGCTAATAACAGCAGTACATGCCCACAGCTTGCTGCCTTGCTCCCTCTCAACCTGCTGTTAGTGCTGACCTCTCCCCTGCTTCTTGGGTTTGCTTTCTTGACCTTTTTTCTGCCCCTACTTTTAAATCTGTGGGGTTTTATTTTTTCTACTTTCACTAAGGAGCTAGGCATAGAGAAGGACATCAGGATAGCTACCTCCTCACCGTGTATGTGCATAACGTTCAGTGTGCAAAGCTCTGTGGATAGCTACCCCCAGCAGAGCACTCTCAGTGTGTACCTGCCTGGTGTTCAGTGTGTAAAGCTCTGTGGATAGCTACCCCCAGCAGAGCACTCTCAGTGTGTACATGCATAGTGCTCAGTGTGTAAAGCTGTGTGGAAAGCTACTCCCAGCAGAGCACTCTCAGTGTGTGCATGCATGGTGCTCAGTGTGTAAAGCTGTGTGGATAGCTACCCCCAGCAGAGCACTCTCAGTGTGTACATGCATAGTGTTCAGTGTGTAAAGCTGTGTGGATAGCTACTCCCAGTCCATGTATAGTGTTCAGTGTGGATAGCTACTCCCAGCAGAGCACTCTCAGTGTGTACATGCATAGTACTCAGTGTGTAAAGCTGTGTGGATAGCTACTCCCAGCAGAGCACTCTCAGTGTGTGCATGCATAGTGCTCAGTGTGTAAAGCTGTGTGGATAGCTACTCCCAGCAGAGCACTCTCAGTGTGTGCATGCATAGTGCTCAGTGTGTAAAGCTGTGTGGATAGCTACCCCCAGCAGAGCACTCTCAGTGTGTGCATGCATAGTGCTCAGTGTGGGTAGATACTCCCAGCAGAGCACTCTCAGTGTGTACATGCATAGTGTTCAGTGTGCAAAGCTGTGTGTGCCTGGAGCTAAAGGGTAGAGAAACCTTTCACCAGAAATAACTCACTGGAGGCAGGAAAGAAATCATAGAATCAACCAGTTTGGAAACGACCTCCAAGATCCTCCAGTCCCACCTCGGTTCATAGAATCAACCAAGTTGGGAGAGACCTCCAAGATCATCCAGTCCACATTTCCTGTTCTATCTGGGCTTGTTTTGCCCACACAGAAGGTTATTTTCCTCTGTGGTGCAAACTTTGAGTTCAAATCTCACTGCTTTGCAAAATCCCCCTCCACACATCCCCCCCTGCCTCCAATGAGCTCCCAGCTGAGCTTTCCAACCTGTGAAATAAACAGGCTGTAGGTGATGCCAGCTTAATCTGTGCCTGGGTGGCTGTTGTGGCTAGAAATACTTGTTCCCAGTGTGCTTCCATTAATTATGGGTTTGCCAAATTGCAACTCCTCGTTTTTTTTTCCCTTGAGATAATGAATGGAATGGCTCAGCCCTGCTCCAAACAGGCTAATGACTGTAATTGTGCCTGCAGTGGGGAATGTTTTCCTAACAGTTGCGATTGGTATCGAAGGGACTCATTTCCAGATGGTTTTGTCTCTGCTGCCAGACACATACAAAAAAAAAAATCTAGCAGTGTTTTGAAGAACCCAAAAAGTCTCCCTTCCAAATTCTTGTGTCATGTGCAAGGCAACTATAAATAATTTAGCCACGCTGCTGCTATCCCCAGCTCGGGATTTCTGCCTGCCATAGGCGCTTGAAGCGCTTAGCCAAGCTGGCGGCGATGCCCCGATTTGAATTGACTCTTTCACAACATCCATGGCAAACCAAACCCACCAAAGATAGAGTTAAGCTGAGCAGGCTACAGGAGCAGCAATCGAGCCCAAGGCAGAGCAGATGAACACTTCTGACAGGCAAACGATGGCATCTGGGACATCCAGGAAAACAAACTGATGGGATTAATGGGAGCGGAGCCGCAGGCGCAGCCTGCTTGCTGTGCTTGGGGAATTCGGGTTCACTGATTCTCCCAGGGTAAAAGGCTGCCACGGACAGGAGCTCTTTGTCTCTTATTTATTTAGCCTGCTAACCCACAGAGATGTTTAGCCTTGCTGCATGCCAGCACTCAGCCTCGCTGGAGTGGGTGTGGGCTGGGGCTTGGACGTGCGTCTTGGGTTGTTAGCAATGGGAGGTGCAGGTTGCCTCTCTGCTACCCAGCCCCTGGGTGCTACCTGCTGCCAGCAGCCAGAACTTCTGCTCCACTCTATCTGTGGCCAGGGTAGTGGGAAGTAGGAGTTTTCTGGCCCAAAAGGGCTTTGGATAGTTTGAGCTTGAGGAATTTCTCCTCAGCCTGTGTTCTGCTGCCTCCGGCTGCTGCACAACTGCCGGTGCGGGGCGGGTTCAAGACCCTCCTGCAGGTTCAAGACCCAGCAGCAGGGGACAGACAAACAAAAAGGCTAAATCCTGTTTTCAGTTCTGTTAACCAATTCATACAAACATTAGGACCTACAGGCTGTGATTCTGCTCTGGCAGGGGGCTTGGACTCAAGCTCTGGAGGTCCAATCCAAGACTGTGAAGGTCCCTTCCGAGCTCTAATGCTCTGTGAGCTATTTGGTTGCTGAGGAACTTTGCACACAGGAGGTTTTTAATCGAAGTTGGGGTTCTTTTGAGTGGAACAGCCTGGGGTAACAGTGTCAGGGAGAGTCTGGTACCTAAGGTTACTGCCCCATCCCTTTTCTGCTCCAGACACCACTGAGGCAGCTTCCTAAGTCATTGTTCAGAGGGAACTGGAAAGCCACTGGCACGTGTAGGGTGTCTGACAGCTTGCCCCAAGGCTCAAAGCTAGACAGAAATAGGTTGAAAACATTTCTTTCTTTCTTTCTTTTTTGTATCATTCTCACACTACCTTTGGTTGCTGGCCAGTACCCAAACCAAACCCAAACCAGCCCACACAACAAACAGGCTAACTGGAGTGTTGCTTGTAACACAGAAGCCACACAGCTGAGACAGTCCCTGGTGAATAGTGTTGGCTCTTCTACATGGGCATGTGCAAGTGCCCCCCAGGGATCAGTCCTGTTCAATATCTTCATTGATGATCTGGAGCAGGGATTTGAGTCCAGCATCAGTAAGTTTGCAGATGACACCAAGCTAGGAGCAGCTGTGGAGGTGTTGGAGGGTAGGAGAGCCCTGCAGAGGGACCTGGCCAGGCTGGATGGGTGGGCAGAGGCCAATGGGATGAGACTGAACAAGGCCAAGGGCAGGATTCTGCACTTTGGCCACAACAACCCCAAGCAGCACTACAGGCTGGGGCCAGAGTGGCTGAGAGCAGGCAGGCAGAGAGGGAGCTGGGGGTGGTGGGAGAGAGGAGCTGAAGAGGAGGCAGCAGTGCCCAGGTGGGCAGCAGAGCCAATGGCATCCTGGGCTGGCTCAGGAGCAGTGTGGGCAGCAGGACAAGGGAGGTTCTTCTGGCCCTGTGCTCAGCACTGCTCAGGCCACCCCTGGAGTGCTGTGTCCAGTTGTGGGCTCCTGAATTGCAGAGAGATGTTGAGGTGCTGGAAGGTGTTGAGAGAAGGGCAGCAAGGCTGGGGAGGGGCCTGGAGCACAGCCCTGTGAGGAGAGGCTGAGGGAGCTGGGGGTGTGCAGCCTGCAGAAGAGGAGGCTCAGGGCAGAGCTCATTGCTGTCTGCAGCTCCCTGCAGGGAGGCTGTAGCCAGCTGGGGTTGGGCTCTGCTGCCAGGCAGCCAGCAACAGAAGAAGGGGACACAGCCTCAAGCTGTGCCAGGGCAGGTCTAGGCTGGATGTTAGGAGGAAGTTGTTGGCAGAGAGAGTGATTGGCATTGGAATGGGCTGCCCAGGGAGGTGGTGGAGTGGCCGTGCCTGGAGGTGTTGAAGCCAAGCCTGGCTGGGGCACTTAGTGCCATGGTCTGGTTGCTTGGCCAGGGCTGGGTGCTAGGTTGTTCTGGCTGAGCTTGGAGCTCTCTTCCAACCTGCTTGATTCTGTGATTCTTTTATTTTATCCTTCTCTCACTATCTTTGGTTTCTGGCCACTACAAATATTTCCCTCAGTCAGGACTGACCATTTGGTTGGCTGGCAGCCACCAAAGATACCAGCTGAGGAGGAGGGGAGGGGGCAAGCAGGGGTGCAAGCAGCAAGGGAATAGCTGGAGGGCCACAGAGGATGCAGTTGTGGGGGTTGCAGTTACCATCACTGATGCTGGCATAAGAGGATTTCCTCTGCCCTCCTTTCTGCCCCACCCAGACAAAACTCTGGGTTGGTATTTGTGTGCTGCACTGGTGGCATTTTCGGCAGTTCAAGGGCATCTTGCTTTCCTCAGCGTGGAACATATGGCTTGGGCCAAAGGGATTACAGCCCAAAGCCCATCTGGATGCAGGCTCTGGGATCCAGCTAAGAGACAAACAGGAGTTTTTTGGGAGAATCAAAGAGGAGAAAGGGAGTTGAGAAGGTCTGGCACAGCTTTTGGCACCTCAGCGAGGTGCTGTGTGGGTGGGTGTGTGGCCTCGATGGGACAGGTGTTGGGTGCTGCTGGTTTCAGCTTTCCATGAGCAGTCTGATAATTATAGGTGTTCCCAGCAAGCAGGCACATCTCTGCAGACACTTGGCCTGCACTAAAACCACCTCCATGCCTGCTGCTTGTTCTTCCTCCCTTGCCCTCAGCAAAGAACTCAGCACATATGTGCTTCCTGACCTTACTCTTAGCCAGACACTGCAGAGCAAGGCTGTGGTAATCCAGGGAGGTCCCTCCTGAGGGCAAGGCCAGGAAAACACCTGGAAGAAGGACAAGGAAAACCTGGCAGGTCCCCCTGAGGTGAGAAGCTGGGATGTATTCATACCAGCCCAATAGCTTTTGGCACCACGAAGGGTCTTGAGGAGCCCCCAGTGCCAGGCTGCCTTCTCCTTTATACACCTGTAAAGTTGTTCTGACAGCTGTGGGGTTGTTCAGCTTGGAGAAGAGGAGGCTCAGGGCAGAGCTCATTGCTTTCTACAACTGCCTGAAGGGAGGCTGTAGCCAGGTGGGGTTGGGCTCTGCTGCCAGGCAGCCAGCACCAGAAGGGGACAAAAGAGCCAGTGGCATCCTGGGCTGGCTCAGGAGCAGTGCGGGCAGCAGGACAAGGGAGGTTCTTCTGCCCCTGTGCTCAGCACTGCTCAGGCCACCCCTGGAGTGCTGTGTCCAGTTGTGGGCTCCTGAATTGCAGAGAGATGTTGAGGTGCTGGAAGGTGTTGAGAGAAGGGCAGCAAGGCTGGGGAGGGGCCTGGAGCACAGCCCTGTGAGGAGAGGCTGAGGGAGCTGGGGGTGTGCAGCCTGCAGCAGAGGAGGCTCAGGGCAGAGCTCATTGCTGTCTGCAGCTCCCTGCAGGGAGGCTGTAGCCAGCTGGGGTTGGGCTCTGCTGCCAGGCAGCCAGCACCAGAAGAAGGGGACACAGCCTGAAGCTGTGCCAGGGCAGGTCTAGGCTGGATGTGAGGAGGAAGTTGTTGGCAGAGAGAGTGATTGGCATTGGAATGGGCTGCCCAGGGAGGTGGTGGAGTGGCCGTGCCTGGAGGTGTTGAAGCCAAGCCTGGCTGGGGCACTTAGTGCCATGGTCTGGTTGGTTGGGCAGGGCTGGGTGCTAGGTTGGGCTGGCTGAGCTTGGAGCTCTCTTCCAGCCTGCTTAATTCTGTGATTCAGTCTCTCCTAAATTTTCCAGCAATGGCCAATATGAACCTGAAGAAGGTTTTTTTTCCCCTGTGAGAGTGACAGAGCTCTGGCACAGGCTGCCATGGGGGGTTGTGGAGTCTCCCTCTCTGGAGATGTTCAACACCCATCTGGATATGTTCCTGTGCCATCTGCTCTCAGTGCCCCTGCTCTGGCATGGGGACTGGGCCAGGTGATCTTTCAAGGTGCCTTCCAGCCTCTGACATTCTATGCTTCTAATGTCCCTTCCCCAGTCTGGCTCCTTACTGCCTTCTCTCAGACTGCTCTCCACCACCCTTCTTGCTTGCTCTTTCACTCTTGCCCTCTGCTTAGTGCCCTTTCTGCTCCTGGAGCTTTGTTGATTCTCTTCCTCTCCCATGCCTTGACCCTGATTCTGTCACTGTTCTCCCTGTGCCTTCCCAGCTGTCAGAACTGCACAGTAAAGCTTGACATTTTAATGCAAATGCGGCCTAGAAGCTGATGCAAATGGACCTTAAATACAATGTAGGACTCTTAAAAGCACAGGAGGAGGAGCTGCAGCCTGAACTCAGGGGGCTGAGGTGCCCAAATGGAAGTTTTAAAGCACATTGGGCTTTGTATTTAGGAGTGATTGGCCAGGGCTGGGTGCTAGGTTGGACTGGCTGAGCTTGAAGGTCTCTTCCAACCTGGTTGATTCCATGACTCTATGAGTGCTGGGTACAGGCTATGGTGCTAGCAGAGGAGGTGCAGCAGAAAGGAGTTGTTTCTCTTGACCATGACCTGGTCACTCTCTGACCAGTGACTAATTTCACTCTGCCAAACACGTGGTGTTCTCCCCCTTAGCAGCTTGATGGAGTCTGGATCTCCTATCTTCTGCCACCCTCTTCCAGAGCTGATATCTATCCCTACCTGCACATCCCACCTGCTTCTACAGCATTTTGATGGGGTGAGGTGGGGTTGGGCTCTGCTGCCAGGCAAGCAGCACCAGAAGAAGGGGACACAGCCTGAAGCTGTGGCAGGGCAGGTCTAGGCTGGATGTGAGGAGGAAGTTGTTGGCAGAGAGAGTGATTGGCATTGGAATGGGCTGCCCAGGGAGGTGGTGGAGTGGCCGTGCCTGGAGGTGTTGAAGCCAAGCCTGGCTGGGGCACTTAGTGCCATGGTCTGGTTGCTTGGCCAGGGCTGGGTGCTAGGCTGGGCTGGCTGAGCTTGGAGCTCTCTTCCAGCCTGTTTGATTCTCTGATTCTAAGCAAGAGCATCCTCAACTGGATCAGGTTGTGCATGCAAACAAACAGTTGCCTTGGCTCCATGGGCAGCTGCTTGCACACACTCGAGATCAGAATTAGACCTTTTCCTCTGGCAGAGTGCTTTCTCAGGGCAGCCTTTTGTGGAAGCCTGATGTTAGCCAGTGTTCATCTCAAGTGATAAATGTTGTTATCAAAGTGAAAAACCTCAGCCAGCCAAAGCAGAGTGAAGCCCTGCCAAGCTGGCAAGGCACTGCAACAATTGTGGCTGGCAGAGAAGTTTCTTTTCGTGCCTGAGTTATGGCTCAGCTGTGTCTGACTTGGTAACAGGAGCAGAGAAGGAGCAAACCTTATCCCACTCAGGGGTTGCTTCTTAATGAGTCATACACTTTGGGACAGGGCTGAGAGAGGGCAAAGTGCTGGAGGGCTGATGGGGTAGGAGGAAGGATATAGGTCTGGGGGCCTTCAGTACAGGAAGGGCAAGGACCTGGTGGAGCAGGTCCAGAGGAAGACCATGAAAGTGATCAGGGGGTTGGAGCAGCTCTGCTGTGAGGACAGTCTGAGGGAGCTGGGGGCATGCAGCGTGGAGAAGAGGAGGCTCCAGGAAGACCTAATAGCAACCTGCCAGTAGCTGAAAGGGGCTACAAGAAGGCTGCAGAGAGACTGTTTGCAAAGGCCTGCAGGGACAGGACCAGGGCAATGGCCTCAAACTAGAGCAGAGAAGATTTAGATTGGATATTAGGGACAAATTCTGCACCATGAGGGTAGTGGAACACTGGAACAGGTTACCCATGGAGGTGGCTGAACCCTCATCCCTGGGGATATTCAAAGTGAGGCTGGACAAGGCTGTGGGCAACATGATCTAGTTGAGGATGTCCCTGCTGAGTGCAGAGGGGTTTGGACTGGATGAGCTTTGGAGGTCCCTTCCAGCCCAGCCCATTCTATGTCTCTCTGATGGGAGCTGCAGGAGGAGGGTGGTTGACTCTCACTTCTGGTCTGCCACTCAGGCTGTGTGCTGCAAGTCTGGCAGACCTCCCTCTCTCTCTGCCAGTTAACCTAGTTTAGCAGTGGCACTGGCAGCCTGACAAGGGGATTTTTCCTTGAGCTCTTCCTCTGCCAGATCTGGCAGAACTGGGCTGTCCTGCAGCGCGAGGATAAACACTGCTCCTGCGGAGCTCTTCTGCTTCTCACACCTTAAACCCTGCTTGCTCTCACTTCTGCTCCTCAGACCAGCTGCAACGCAGCTCACTTCACTGTAGGGAAGCAGAAAGGTAGGTCTAAGGGTGGTCTTGGGGCTTTCAACACTCTTGACCTTTTGGGGGATTCTGCTTTCAAGGTCTCTGGGCTGCCAAGGAGCCAGATGCATTTCGTCACCTTCTCCATAAGCAGAAGCACAGAAACACTGAGGTTGGCAAAGCCACTCAGGAGCACCAAGTCCAACCAAGAACCCTGCTCTGCAAGACCAAGGGGACACAGCCTGAAGCTGTGGCAGGGCAGGTCTGGGCTGGATGTGAGGAGGAAGTTGTTGGCAGAGAGAGTGATTGGCATTGGAATGGGCTGCCCAGGGAGGTGGTGGAGTGGCCGTGCCTGGAGGTGTTGAAGCCAAGCCTGGCTGGGGCACTTAGTGCCATGGTCTGGTTGCTTGGGCAGGGCTGGGTGCTAGGTTGGGCTGGCTGAGCTTGGAGCTCTCTTCCAACCTGCTTGATTCTATGATAGGATTCACCTTAAACCATCTCCCCAAGCACATCCAAACCACCCTTAAACACATCCAGGCTGGGTGACTCCACCACCTCCCTGGGCAGCTCTCTCCAGTCCCTGACCACTCTCTCTGTTAAAAACCTTTCCCCAGTGTCCAATCTAAACCTCCCCAGGCTCAGCTTGAGGCCTTTCCCCCTTGTTCTGTCTCCAGTTACCTGTGAGAAGAGCCCAGCAGCAGCCTCTCCACAAGGTCCCTTCAGTCAGTCGTAGACTGCAATGAAGTCTCGCAGTTGTAGGCTGCAGGAGGAGGTCTCAGTGTCTCAAACTAAACAGCCCAAGCAGAGCAATTCTTCAGGAACTAGAGCTGAGTCTCTGCACCTTGGCATGTGGCTGCCTGTCCAAACTGCCTCCCCTGAGCCATGTAGTGACTTGATGCACAAGAATGCCAGCAAAGGTTGGCAGAGGCTTCACAGTGATATAACTGCACTAAGAGCATAGCCTCTGTGACAGCATGGATGAAGCTGTTTGGGGCTTCCTATTGTGACAGGAGAGTCCAGGCTGGTCCCTCTGTGCTGAGCTGGTACCTCAGTGGAGGTGTCAGTGATTGTCATGACTGAAACTTCACTGCTGCTTGAGGGATTCCTGACTTGGATCCAAACTCTGTTTTGGGGTTAACAATATGAGCTTTTGTTAAACACCTGAGCTGAATCATAGAACCAAGCAGGTTGGAAGAGAGCTCCAAGCTCAGCCAGCCCAACCTAGCACCCAGCCCTGGCCAAGCAACCAGACCATGGCACTAAGTGCCCCAGCCAGGCTTGGCTTCAACACCTCCAGGCACGGCCACTCCACCACCTCCCTGGGCAGCCCATTCCAATGCCAATCACTCTCTCTGCCAACAACTTCCTCCTCACATCCAGCCTAGACCTGCCCTGACACAGCTTCAGGCTCTGTCCCCTTCTTCTGCTGCTGGCTGCCTGGCAGCAGAGCCCAACCCCACCTGGCTACAGCCTCCCTGCAGGGAGCTGCAGACAGCAATGAGCTCTGCCCTGAGCCTCCTCTTCTGCAGGCTGCACACCCCCAGCTCCCTCAGCCTCTCCTCACAGGGCTCTGCTCCAGGCCCCTCCCCAGCCTTGCTGCCCTTCTCTCAACACCTTCCAGCACCTCAACATCTCTCTGCAATTGAGCCCATAACTGGACCCAGCACTCCAGGGGTGGCCTGAGCAGTGCTGAGCACAGGGGAAGATCATTGAGTCTTACCTAACCCCACCATGGCCAGGGGACCATGTCAGGAGGTACCATGGCTACAGGCTTTTGGAGCAGCTCCATGGCCAGTGACTCCACCACCTTCCTGGGCTACCTGTTCCAATTCCTGACCATTCATTCAGTAAGAACATTTTCTTTATGGAGGTCATAGAATGACTTTAGGCTGGAAGAGACCTCAGAGATCATCTAATCCAACTTCCCTGCCATGGGCAGGGTTGCCCCTCAACCAGACCAGGTTACTCAAGCTGCTGAGGCCACATCTGGAGTACTGTGTCCAGTTCTGGGTCCCCCAGTTCAAGAAGGACACAGAACTGCTTGAGAGAGTCCAGCACAGAGCCACAAAGATGCTGAAGGGAATGGAACAGCTCTGTTAGGAGGAGAGCCTGAGGGAGCTGGGGCTGTGCTGCTGGGAGAGGAGGAGACAGAGAGGTGAGCTCAGCAGTGGTTATCAATGTGTGCAGGGTGAGTGGCAGGAGGCTGGAGCCAGGCTCTGCTGGGTGATGCCCAGGG